>JAUMGZ010165022.1:0-15745 GCA_032359645.1 Pododesmus macrochisma
CACTATAGGAAATAAAAAAGAGCCAGATTTCAGATTTTGAAATGTTGCGATATCCGGAATTTTAAGCGTGCAAAAAATGATGAAAAACAAACCCCTCCCCCTAGCGTGCGGTTTGCAGACTTTGGAAAAAGGATGATAATTATGGAGAGCCCCTTATTTGTTTTGTTTTATTGGGGTTTAGCGGCAACTCATTTTAGGTCATATCGAGATGGTGTCTGCTTGCGACAGTGCGCACTTATGGCGACTTTATTGAGTTGTCTCACTGAAATATCACGCCGCAGACACATTGACATGATACTTCACTCGGTCACATTATACTGACATCGAGCCATCCATTCCTTCTCCTACTCATTAATGCTGCGTGTTAAGCAAGGAGCGAGAAGAATGCCCAATTTTAACGTCTTGGGATATGGCGCCACCAGGATTCGAACCCGCCATCACGGATTCTCTTCACCAGTACACCGACACGAGACAAACACGCTAACCACTCGGCCACCGCACCGGTTTCTCCCTTATCATGTAAGATAGAGTTTGCCCATGAAAGAAAGCCATGTAAGAAAAATCTTTCTTCCGCTCCCTCAGATCGCTTCATTTAACCTCAAACGACTGTACGGTACGGTGTCACTAAAGGGCGCTGCATTATTCGAGATACTTACGAACGAATGCCGTTTTATGATATGAGGCCGCAATCGACAAACCTCGGGTGAATCCTTTACTCTCATTCAAGCCTCGGCTGTACTACGGTGATACCACTCGTCGCAACTATGGCCGTTTCCGTGTACTTCGTGTACTCATCTAGTTTAAATGAAAGTAACGGATTCACACGAGGTTTTCCGATTGTGGTGATATGTGTCGATTGTTGTGATATGTGTCTACACCTTACATTTCTTCGCCGGGAGGAAACGCTCCACCCGCTGTAGTGTACCCAAAAGTGCTATTTTATAGAAAAAGCGACTTTCCAAGAATGGATGTAACATATTTTTTAGCTCGTATGAACATGGTTTATGAAGCGCATCTCCGTTGTACGTTGTCAAAGTGATTTTGGATAATTTATTTAAGTTTCTGGAAGTAGTTCCATAGCCGCTTCCGCTATAGGACGAGGTTAGATGAGTACACGAAGTACACGGAAACGGCCGAAGTTGCAACGAGCGATGGGGCCTAAGACGAGCAATAACAGAAAACGGCATTCGTTGGAGGGGCAGAGGAATCTGGTCCTAATGGCGAACATGACTCTTATTATCACGACACAGACATTTGATTTGTCCGATTTTTCTTCTTCCGACTTTCTGCCCGGTTTTAGCCGACAGAAAGTAAGAGGAACGTAAAACTATCACTTTATATCGTATACATGGAAGGGAATGGCTTAAATTGGGGGTAGGGGTGTGTGAGTTTGAATTCCCCAAAGTTGTCATCCGTCCATTGACAGAAACAAGGCTTTACGGTCATAATTGTTTGGCTCTATGAACAAACTGCATTTTGTAATAACCATTATCTGACCAATGTGTGATACTTATACACAAATGTCATCCGGTAGGCATAAGTTTTGCATTAGTTGAAGTATATCATTAATCTACTTGATGTTTAAATCGCCTTTATTTTGCTTTCCAGATAAGAAGAGTGTTTTCCACGATAACATTATTTAGGACAAAGTAAATAAATGAAAACTTGGTTTCAGAAGTGTCTCCTATGCTTATTATTAATGGCTTCTATAGTAGCCTACATCTGTTCTATGGTATTCCGACAACCCACGCGACAAAAAATTCGCTCTTCAAAGTATAATTTGCCTCTACCCCGAAAATGCCACATGGAACTTAATGAGGACGTGATCAGAGGTCGGTCCATTTTTGTGATAGGGGATGTTCACGGCTGTTTGGATGAACTGCTGGAACTTCTTAAAGAGGCAAATAATTCAGAGGAAGGACGGCAGATCTTGCCAATATTTGTTGGTGATTTGATTAATAAGGGTCCAAAGAGTGCCGAAGTTTTGAGGTACGTCCGTACCCACGACGCATACTGCGTGAGGGGTAACCACGACGAAGCGTTATTACATAATTTGATATCTCTTAAAGCAGACAAAAATAAAAAAATCCATAAAAAGTTCAGATGGATTAAAGACAGTGATATAACAGAGGAAGACGTCGATTTTCTTACAAATTTACCATACACAATTTCTATTCCCTCCTGCAATGCGGTGATAGTTCACGCCGGTTTAAAACCAGGATTCTCACTAGAACAACAGAATCTGGACGATTTAATTGTCATGAGAAACATTATTCAGGACGATGGTCAGGTGGTGACCAGTGAAAAGATAGACCAGGGACAACCGTGGGCATCTGTGTGGACAGGTCCGGAGCACGTGTATTTTGGACACGATGCGCGGCGTCGGTTTCAGAGCTATCCTCTGGCAACAGGTCTGGACACTGGATGTGTTTACGGTGACGAATTGACAGGCTACTTTATCTCTGGGAACGTACGAAGACTGTCTATCAAATCACAAAAAAATTACACAAAGATAACATGACAATATCACAATTTGATCATGCACTTGCAATATTTACTCAGTGACTAACTATTTTGCAATTATTACCATATCTAAACAGGGCATTATTTATTCCTTTTAATTTTTATTAAAGTGTGGTTATTTAATAAAAAGAAACGGTTTTCTTGTTTTAAGTTTTAATCTTGCCGTCGGAACATAGGTGTTGCTCGGCATCAATAAGTTCGTGCCCCTCTTATCGTAGAAAATGTCCAGGACCAAAACAAGATCTTGTGTTCTTGTATGAGTTCAGTTTGGCCTGCCGTTTAACCATTTGGTCGTCCACTGCATGGTGGTTTGTTTTGGGAATTCTATAAAATTCATTATTCACCCATTTAATCTGGAAGTTTTCAGGGCCTTGACCTATCCTTGTACTGCGAAACATATTTTGCTTCTCGGCTGACTTGAACAGCTCCTATACAACAGTCGCCTCTATGTCTTGTCAAAGTCCTTAAGACCTTCTTTACAATATGCCGCATTTAAGACCCAAGAATTGATCCTTCTCCATTGTGTTTTTGAAACTTTCACTGCCTATGGATGATCGCCGTAGTCGAGCAACGATTTCCCTATTCGTACTTTTATTCTGAGCTTGTGCTTGTATTTTGCTAGTGCTAGCAGAAGCCAATGTCGCCTCTGATTCAGATTTCAAAGCAAACAAATGGGTTTCTCCTAGACGCTTCCATTTGTCTTCTTTCTTCTGAGTTGTTTGCATACACCGAAGGCAACAAGAGCTTTCGAATCTTGACAAATTAGATCTCCGTACCATCTTGCTCGGACCCTACAAGCAAGAGGTTAAACTTGGTATTCTAAAAACCAATCTGTGAGTGGAAGGAACTTTGTTTTAGTATTAGACGTCCAATGAACATTTCTTATCACAAACGAATTTTGTTTTATTGGGGTTTAACGTCACTTCCAATATATTTTTATTATGTAGAGACGAAGGTCACAATTGAGGTTTGTGACAAAGAGGGCCATGCTTCGCACTTTCCTCAATTCAAAATTGTTTTGTTTTTGTCAATGTTGAAAAGTCGGTTCATTTTTATAATCCATTAATTCATCCCGACAGTCACTTTATGATTATTTTAAATACTCACTTATGATTATATTTGTTCACGAAGACTGGATTGTCGAAACAGCCGAACCGCGGAATACTTAATGTTCCTAATTTGATTGCTATTCAAAAACAAGATGGGTGGATTAATCAGAACGAAAGACATTGAAAAACCAACAACAGCCGCATCAAACAATTCAACACCAGAATAAAAAGATATTAAAATGACGTCACAAAAATCCTTATAACTAGTAATCCATGCGGACCGACGGTCATTCAGTACGATACTGGGCGGTGTGGTTAAACCGGCCTCAACCTTCCACACAAAAATTGGACGTAGCCAAACAGCACAAAGTAGACAATAGTGGCTAATACATGGTAGGTTCGTAGAGTCCATACATAAGTCAGTATACGAATAGTGACATTTATAAACAGAAAGTGTGTTCGCAGAGGTACAACAGGAACACCAAAGCTAACATAAAACTGTCAATATATATATATATATATATATATATATATGAAAGACAAAAAGGGGAACCGTTGGAGAGTTAACACTCAATCAGTTATATGTCGAGGGGAATATCGAAAAAAGATGGCTGAAGTCGTTACTATGACATCAATGTGAGCTCAGAAATAATTAACAATGCGAAATCCAACTAACAACCAGCAGGACAAATATCAGGACCCAACCTACTCTATATATGGAACTTTTAACAGGAGACCCTCACTGGGTCCTAGTGGTATTTTGTGCAATGGGAAAGTCTATGTCAGTTAGAGGCGGTAAATAAACACGATACTAAATATAAAGTGCGTCTCACTACTATAACAGTTTTAATTTTTCTTTTAAATTGGTCAACGTTTACAATTTTGATTCCAAAATATATACTTGTCAATTTCATTTCCATTCTTAGTTCATGTTATAATGAACATAAAAGTATACATTGTACTTTTTGGACATTGAAACCTTTGAGATATTTAAGAATGTTTATTTTGGTCATGAAAACAAAACTAGTGAAATTCACAGCGAACAACATCAACACAGTACTTTAAAGTGTATGTGTTTGAAACTTAAAACAGCGAATAACTAAATTCAAACCTGTCAGAATGTTGTTTATTCAGGTCCAATATACCACTGTAGTTAATAAACACACGGGCTGGTGTTGGAATAACCTTATTCCTTTATGTTCATGTATGTTCATGTATGTTCATGGTAATTCAGTTTTATATAATGAATTTATGCATTCATTCAGTCAGTCTTTTGATAATACTTTATTACGGCCCTGAAATATCGTCTTGGTTTTTCGATTTACTTTTTAAATAAATCATATATGAGGGCGTCATCTCTAGTGACGATGGTTGGGTTGTTGAAACAACTATTCAACAGAATACGTTCACGCATTTCCATTGCAAAGTTTCTCCTCCTATTTTGGGGTTCCTAAGTCATTTCAACTCCTAATGTGTTGTTTCATAGCATATGTTCGCTCTTGTGCTAACGTTGGTGTCTAAACATTGTAAGAAGAACTAGAGTTTCTGACAGGTGTTGGTTTCATGCTATTTCCTTGCTCTTTTACATTCCAAAATGATTGACGCTCAGCTACTAAGTAATTCGATTTTGATCATTCTTTTAATCATGAATACTTTTGTTTAATATGTTATCTGTTAAGTGACAATTTCCTATGAAAATTATGATTTTTGAATAATTTCCATAGTGAAAACCAGGATGAGTGGAATCAACATAACAAGAGACACTGACAAACTTACAGTGGCTGCATCGAACAATTCAGCACCAGAATAAAACGAAATAAATGGACGTCACAACTCTCCCAAAGGCTGGTTATCCAATTCTACAAAACCATTGTTGCACCATAGCAGCGAGAGCTAGCCTTATTAGGCGGCTGCCCCTCCGAAGAGCGAACCAAATTACAAACTTGCAAATTTCAACGAACCATTAATACGTATAGTATTCACGGAAAACTTACTCTGTGTGTGAGGAGACTTCCTCTAGGACTCCATGCTTAACTTATAGTATCCACGGCAAACTTACTCTGTGTGTGAGTAGACTTACTCTATGAGTCCATGCTTAACTATACGAATCAAAGGACTCCCAAGAGAAATATATTGAGAATTAATAACATTGACATTGATCTTTGACTCAGCATCAATAGGGTAGGGAAGATATTTTACAGTCTCGGACAATTAGAGCTCAAAATTGCAATAGTGGGTAGAGTGACAAAAACTTACACAATTGTTAAAAAGGGCTAGTTCGTCAAAACGGAAGTGCAGTGTTTTCTGTTTGAAGCAAGTCAGATGGCTGACGGCCATGCTGGGTTTGGTTTAGTAGTTAAACTCAACTATTAAAGGGGATCATGCAAGAAACGTCCACAGCAAATTTCGTGATAATCTCAACTGAGGCAACTGTTAAGTTCCGAAATTGAAACCCCTGCGAGTATATCATATTGATTTTGGTAACTTTATCAAGAGATCTAAAAGTACTATGTAGGGAACATCTCAAGCAGCTTTATCGAAATCTGACAAACAGTTTCAGATAAGAGTTAAAAATTACAAAAACAAAACAAATCTCAGCCATTTAGATGTCATGGAGGTTATATTGGATTGACATCGGCAACACCGAACATACACTCTCAAGGAGACCACGAGAAGACCAACAAGTTGAACCTAAGGTTTCTGAGAAGTTGAAACAGATACCATATTATGACTCTAATTATGCCCGAAACAAACACGTGTCTTCGTGTTCTGTGATGAATTAATATTGAAATTCACCATCAAACAAGAAGAAATAGGATAAACAGAACAAAAGTCACTGACAAACAAACAAATGTTTCATCAAAAAGTCACCACCAGAATGAACTAGCAATGTGAGAAGGGCATTTAAAATGACACCAAACCAACTAAATGGGTGAGAGCACCTCACTCCTGACCCAAAGCCAAGCTCCCAGTCAGCCGTCATCAACAGACTCGAAAGGGAAAATGAGTTTAGAATAGACATTACCTCGCCAAATCAAAGCTTTGAAGCCAAGGGGTTAAACATCACGATGGTAATGAAGGACAACAACTGCACCCCAACAATACTATAAAATAGTACAACGTTGAAGAAAATAGGAATGAAAAACTAGCCATTTTTATACTTCTTTTATTCACTAATTAAAATATTTTATATTGCATATATAACAATATTGTTATCACAGTTTCTTTGAAATTACACATAGTACAAAGGATTAATATTTTGTGTGTGTGTAATATAACATAAATATAGGTACATTGTATCAATCCATAACGCGATCACTGTGGCTGCATAAATCTGTTGTACAATACTCCACTTTCTGTTTGCTTGTTCTCTGTCAAATAAGCATTTAGATGAACACACACCCTGTAATGGCACACACGTAAAGCTGATATGCGTGCATCCCGAAACAATATTTTACTTAAAACTTTGACAAATACTCATTACTATACTTAAAAGGGAAAATATCCAATTATAAGAACGACGTGATATATGTAAAGTAACAGTGAATTGTAACATTTCAATAGTAAAAATCAACAAATTAATATATTATCACAGATTTCCTTTGCAAAATATACTAACTTTTACTTAACTAGTATTTACCGACGTACCGATACATATTCAGTAAAAAGACAATGTTAACAATGGATTTATCGCATGGTTAACAATGGTAAACGAATTGAATATATTGTCTATGATACACTAAACTAACAAATGCGTAGACAATTATTTCTACTGTCAAAATGGGAAACAATAACATAAAAAATGTAAGAGGGCATTTATAACAGATGTAATTAAACTATAAAATAGTCTGTAAGAGCTAAGTTCATTTCCTCTTAACTCTGTAACAGTATTTCTGTGTAACAAAACTTATAAGCTTTACGTTTAAGCCAATACGGTATTATATAATTGAATTGTTCAGGGCATGTTGACTATAAAAACTACTCTACATTAACAATTAAAAAAAACAAATTCTGATAAAATGTAGCTTAAGAGTTAACAATATTACTAGATGATATCAAACGAAACTGTGACCTCAGTTCTACCGATCTGTAAAATCTGTAACAATATGAAATACTAATATTGGAATTCTGCACTTAACAGTACAGCCTACGTATATAATACAACTGAAAATGTATAACAATATATTGTTTTATTGTATTCTAATGTAATGTGTCGTGTCACTTCTACAAGAGCCTTTGTTTACTGTTTTGGCACGCGGCAGAATCGATGATACATAACCACAAAATGTGCAAACTTTAACATATACAATCACAAACACAGAAAGACTATCTTTGCTTTTATCTGCCTACATATATAGGATACATTGACATATTTTAATATGTTCTGTTACGTACGCATTGTATTTAAATGAAGCATTCAATAACTAACACCTGGGCATACCTTTGTCAAATATCTTTATAAATCACAGTTTTGGACGTTTGCATATGTATACTTTAGCACAGAGAATTCAAGTACGGTATTGAATGATAAAGATGTTGTAGACATATCAAAAGGCAACAATTAAAGAACTAACAATTATGCTCCAAATGTACATTTAAAAATTCTATACTTTTATACACTTAATAAATAACAACACAATCCCATTTCGTTTATAATTGAAAGGTACAAGGTATCAAGAGACTGGCGCAATTTGTTGTTTATTCCATTGATGATTTTTACTTATAGCATGATCGATTGAGCACAAAAATAAGAAAAATAACAAATGAACAGGTTTAATCCATGATTAAATTTGTATGCAAATATTGAGCCTTTACGTTCAATTTTTCATTGTTCATGGAATTAAATTGTCAATTGTAAAGTTCATCTATCTATATATTTACACAGCTTGTAAAGGTCCTTCGTTCAGTTTTGTACAAACTCTTCGTTATTGTACTGGTTTACTTATAATACAAACAAGAAAGTGAAGACTATGATTACGTCATTAATAAATATAAAGATCTTTTGAATGTTAATAACAGCGCGTGTCTTTGTCACGCTATTCATATATCTAAATCTTGGCATACAAATCAAATGTTTAATGAAAACGTTACTTAGCTATTTCTAAAGATAGCTTCATTAATACCTTACAACGGTTACCATATATTTATAGCATGTTACTCTTACATCCCGACAAGAAATGTGATATACGATGGTAAGTAGTGTATTGTAAGTATTTAAATGCAGTATTTCATTTTGAAAAAAACAAACTTGATTTTGGACATGGAAAATATGAACTTATGTATACATTATAATTATAAATACGATCTCGAGTCATGATAACATATAAATAGTATATGTAACCAAATCTTTCAAGTTTTGCATTTTTTCGTTAAGTTATCATAATTCATAATCTTTGATTCATGTTCATTCCAGAATTTTAACTGTTGAAGAACTAAATCTATTTAACACCCAATGTAGGCAGGTTAACATTTTCATGAGATGATTCAAGTCCGACAACTTTGATTTGTTCAAGTTGAGAGTGCGAGATGGCTTGTCTCCCCTCGGAAGTCACCTTGGTATGTCGCATGACCAGTCTACGTAGACTTCTGTTCTCTACAATGGCCTCAGCAAGTCGCTGACACATCTCTGTCGTGAGATGGCAGTCACTGATGTCCAACACCTGTAGTGTTCGTGTGAGTTTAAGAAACTCCGCGAGAGAATCGACACCCTGCCTCTCCAGCTTAGCACCACACAGTTTCAAATGTTTGATAGAACTACACAATTTAAGTCCCTGTAGAATAGACACGAACTCTGATCCGACGAGACGAGCATTCGTCAAGTCAAGTTTTTCTATTGACGTGGTTTTCTCAAGTTTGAGACTTAGTTCACCTGCACACATCATATTCATTGCACTGTTCGTGAAATTCAGGTTTTTCACCGAGTTTGGTAGATGTTGAAGAACAAAGTACGTAATGGCTGCTTCCTTTGAGTTTACGAATGAGAACCGTCCTGCCTTGTTCATATTCTGACACGCTTCCTGCAACGTTGCCCATGTTGATGCAGAAACATTTCTTAGAGGTCGCCTACATACATCCTCTAGTGTAACATTTTCTATAGATTCAATTTTTGTCATGACAACCTCCATGAAATTAGCCATTATTTCAAGGGATGACCAGTAGATTCTAAGACTTTTCAATTTAGCACATTGGGCCACAGCCGTCGCTACTTCTAGGAGTTGTGATTGTTGATAACCATGTGCAGCGTGCAACTGGATCTCCAAGTGTGAAATTCTGTGGCCTTCGAAACATAATATCTTGCCAAATCCTTTCAGTGTCTTTCCTGGGTACAAACCATCTCGCCTTAAAAGCATTTTTGGTGGCAGAGATTGAGCAATAATTTCACAAGCATCCTCTCTGCATTTCGTCTCCACAAGACTTTGAAGGCTCGTATTAAAGTCCATTAAATGACCGCTAGGCTGTCGAATACGGCCCTCCGATGCAGGGGTGTCTACATCTCTAGCCGAAACTTTAGTTTGTCGTATGTTGCGAACTGCTAATTCTTTCAGTATACTACCCAGAACAAGAGTGTCATAGTCGTTGCGATATAAGCCACATAGAAGGCTCAACATTTGTGTGAATTTTGGCTTTTTGGTCATGGAATGTTCCTTTATTAACTTTACAATATCCTCAAGCAAAAAGTCTGCCATGTACTTTGCTGCAAGAAAATCTTGCATTAAATCCGTTAAGAACCTCACGTTGTGATGTGGCGTAAACTGAGCAAATGCTCCCAATTTATGCACAATGTCACCTTTAACTTCCATTTCTATTTCATCCATCGAAAAACATTTCTTGCCATCAATCAGGGAATTGAAAGCAAACACACCAAGCATACTTATGGCTTCAACGATTTGGTCTGGGAATTCAAAGCCAATGACATCAATCTTTTGGTGCTTGCAATAATGCATGGCCATTGAAAGTCCATAGTTTTCGAACAAAGATGTGAGTGTGCTTAGATCTCTGAGATTTGCTTGTTTGTTTGTCTGAAAATGTGCAAATGCCATCAGACATACTACTGGTAGATGCAATGAAGCTCTTAACGGCCAAGTGTCGTCTGCAATAACTTCAAACAAACTCTGGTAATGCTCGTGTTCTGGGTTGAGTTTGAAATGGATGAGATAATTACGGAAACACTTATTGATGCTTTGTTGGCTAAATCCCATGCAGTACATCTTAGAATCTGGCGTTATATCTGCTGGACTTGGAAGCTCTGGGTTCACAGTCAGTATGACAGTCGCCTGTTTTAAGTTGTTCCCTAATAAGATGTGTCTCAAATCATTGACCATTCTCCCTCCGTCAAAACCATCAACAAGAAGAACAACGTTTTGCGAGTTTTCTTCTAAGAATCCACGAAATGTGTCTAAATCCATACTAAACCCGGACGGCAAGAGGTTATTGTATATATGTTCATACAAGTCCCCTTCAACAATTTGTAAGTCCACATGAAGGAATATTGGAAAACGTTGAGTGAAATAGGTTTTCTGGGTTCCCCAAAGATAACCTACCATTTGACAAAGAACTGATTTTCCGCTTCCACTTACGCCTTCCAGGAATATCCGTTTTCCTTTACCGTTATTGCAAGGTTCTGGGAAAAAGTCATATAGGTGTAGGCGCTTCCTGGAAATAAAATTATCAAAATATTAAAACAAGGTCTCTAAAACCCCGAGAAACCCTCGCACTTGTTTAATTGAAAGGAAAGCTTACCTTTTACTAAATATATGTCGTTGACGTTACTCAAGAGGTCACGAATTTTTTTTTGAATTTTAATATGTTTATTAAATTGACCACGAGTTATTTAAAACAAAACAAAATATATCAAATAACTTTTAACAAATTGAGAAAAAACCTCACTACATTTCATGATTATGATAATGTTATAGTTTGAAGTAGTAAATGCTAAGGGGCTACATGAGTTCCCCAATTGAACATCCAGTCGGTAGAGATGTTAAAAGCAAATGAAAGAAGTAAAGAAGAACCAAACCAAGCCAAAATACAAGAACGTAGTACCAAAATGAATAAAAATAAAACCAAAATAAAATAAAGCATTGCAGAAACCTTGGAGACAGTCTAAAACACAAAAACATGTATCAATTGTTTTATGATAAAGACTGCTTCTTAACAGTTACTGTTACTTGAATTTGGAGGCCAGGTTTTCCAACAGACTATTGGAATTCCCATGGGGAATAATTGCGCTTCGCTACTAGCGGACCTTTTTTGTATTCATATGAAACAGAGTTTATCCAAAAGCTACTCAGTTCCAAGAGAAAGACTTTGGCAAAATCTTTTAATTTCACTTTTCGCTACATAGATGCAGTTCTGTCACTGAAGGATAAACATGTTGGTGATTACGTAAACATGATATATCCTCCGTAATTTGAGATAAAAGACACCACTGTCACTAACTTTTCTGCCTCTTACTTAGACCTCCTACTTAAAATCGACACGAATGGTACCTATTCCACTAAACTTTATGACAGGCGTGACGACTTTAGTTTCCCATTTTCAACTTCCCTTTCTTAGACAGCAACATAACCTCCTCACCTGCTTATGAAGTTTATGTGTCACAGCTAAATCGTTATTCAAGAGCGTGTTCTCACTACCAAGACTTTGTCACCAGAGGATTGCTGTTGATATCCAAGCTTCTGAGGCAGGGTTATACACTACCCAGACTTCGGTCTGCTTTCAGGATGTTTTATGGCCGCCATCATGATACAGAATGGGGGGTGGGGGGTATTTGACAAGTCTGTTTCTGATATAATTACAGACATTATCCCTACGTCATAGTTTGAATTTCCTTACGTCATAGTTTGTATTTCCTTACGTCATTGTTTGAGTTTCTACCAGTCATTAATTTTGTATTCTAAATTTGTGTCCTTAACTGATATACATTTCTACTTTCGTATTTCGGCAACCCCTTATATTAATTGTTAGTAAGTCAATCAGTCATTCCATCCAAAGTCTGTCGGTCGGTCGGTCGGTCGGTCGGTCGGTCCGTCCGTCCGTCTTTGATAATATATATATTTGTATCAATATATTTATAAAACAAGTAGAAACGCTTACCATATCGCGAGCACCTGGTTTCGCTTCTAGTTTTTTAATAGAAGTTCGTAATGTTCCCATTTTTAGTTAATAAATGTATATCTGGTTCATGTTTCTGTGTGCATCCAAAGTTTTCTTATTGTTTGCCAATGTCCATAGACTTGCGGCTTTAGAATATCGTCTTGGTTTTTCGATTTACTATTTCAGCATGCATGCATTACAGTGTATATATAGCTGTTGTAACGAATTATTTTACTTATAATACAATGTGTTATTTCAAGTGCATAACACGTTAAATGTGATGTTTTGATTATAAATATTAAAACAGTTTAAACCTAAATAAGAAGAAAACAAAATAATTCCAATTTATTCACACATTTTATCATTTCTGAGATGGTTAGAGCGACAAAGACATTGCTTTATACATGGTTGACAAGTGGCAATACGTCTTTATGGAACGACTGGGATTTTAACAATGTTTTACTCTTGAATACGTCAATACTTCAGTAAATTCCTATTGGAGTTTCGCTCAAAATAGTTCCTAAGTGGTAGATGTATGAATAGTTATTATTGTTGATGTATGTTGGCGTTTTCCTTGGTGGTCAATCACCCAAATTCAAACGTCATTCCTTACTATATACATAGCCTGTTTGTAGTACATGGTCAAGAAAAGTTAAGTGTAACAGTATGCCTTAAATTACATACTCAAAACTACCTGTTATCACCACGAATGCAGTAAATGTTTTTAAGCCATCTGGACCAAAGATCCAAGGTTGACTTTTCTCATACAAATCCTGCCGTCGTCTCTCTGTCTATCGTCCGTCCGTCCGTCGTAACATTTTCACATTTTCGTCTTCTTTTCCTAAACCACTGGACCAATTTCATCCAAACTTGGTAGGAAGTACCCCAAGGGGAAGGGATTTAGATTTGTACAAATGAGTGGGCGCACACGCCCCCTCCAAGGGGCGCCAATAGGGTGCCAAAAGGGGGACATTTGAAAACATTTCAAAAATGGTCTTCTTATAAACTAGAAGGCCTAGAGCTTAATGCTTTGGTTTTTAGTAACTTTAGGGCACAGGGAAGCAAGTTTGTACATACAAGACGTAACCCTGGGGTGAAAAAATGGGTTAAGCGTTTTAGGGTCAAAGTTCAACACTATAGCAAATATGTTAACTATTCACATTGTTTACTTCTTTTATTCAAATTTGGTAGAAGGCATCCCTAGGAGAGGGGATTCAGATTGGTTCAAATGATGGGTCTCCGCCCCGATGTGTTGATACACGGGGACTCATTGGGGAAAATGTGGTAAAAAATCTTCTTATAAACTAGATGATCTAGAGCGTTATGCTTTGGTATGAAGTAACTTGAGGGCATGGAGAACCAAGTTTGTTTTAAGGCGTGACCCAGGGGTCATCAAATATGTAAACTTTTCAAATTTTCGACTTCTTGTCAAACACTGCTGAACCAATTCCCTCCAAACTTGGTAGAAGTCATCCTTAAGGGAAGGGGGCTCAGATTTGTACAAACGATGGAACTCAGTTCCCAGGGAGCGCCACTATGGGGCCGAAATGGGGCAAATTTGACAACATTTCAAAAATCTTCTTTTAAACTAGAAGGCTTAGCACTAATGCTTTGGTTTGTATTAACTTCAAAGCATTTTAACCAGGTTTGTTGAAGGCATGGCCCTAGGGTCAAAAGTATTAATTACTTATAGGCCTTTTTTAACCAGATAGACGTTAAGGCCAAATGGGCCTCTTCATTTTTAGTGTTATACGTAGTTCTGGTAAGGCGGTGGTCCGTAATATGCGACCACTGTTGACCATTGAATTTCAATATGTTTTCACGAGTTTGTTTACATACTCCAATATTTTTGAGTTATTAATGTCTGTTTCTCTTTTCATCTCCCGTTCCTGTCGCCGCTTCTCTTCCTGTCCTATCTTTTGGTTTTTCTCCTTTGGTCTTTTGTCGCTATATCGGTGAAATATTCTGGACGTGACGTTAAACCCTAATATAATAATAATAATAATAGTTACAATGAAGAACGTATATCTTACCCTTCATAGTCTACAATGTCAAGTGTTGTGAAGATGTCTCGTATACTGGCTTCTGAGTTCTCCACCCACGGGAACGGGTTACACTTGGCGTAGTTCGTCCTGTAGCTACTACATAAGGCATCTCCCACTATACCCATCACATCTGTGGACATGAAATAAAACTGAATGAATACACGCCTTCCTTATTGTGGTCTGGTGTGAGATTTGTTTTGATGTTATTTTAATCATTTTTTTCTACAAATGAACATAGAGCAGTGCTACTTTGGATAATAAATAATATTGTGCTTTATATTTTTTGTTTAAAGTCAACTATAATATTTAATTACTTAAACGTAAAAAATGTGCCGTTCACATTGTAAGCAAAGACGTATCATGAACATATTTGTTTACTACCATTTATACTTCGGTGGTTAATAATTAGCAAAGGCTCATAGGATACAAAGAAAAATAATACTTAATTTTTACGAATGCAAATTATAATATCATTTAGTACACGTATACTAGGACTTTAAACACCAGCAATGTTGTCAATGCGTAGATCAACAATATCTTATTCACTATTTACATTTGACGCATGCATTGTGCCTACTATATTTTTTCAGAGTTAGGTTATATCGATATATTATAGATTTTAAGTATACATACCCTTATCACTAAGCAAATATTGAAGCAGAATTTAGTTTCATTATACTTTGTGCTAAACAGTAGGTGTTTGAAAAAATCCATAAAATAAGAAACTATTGATCTGCTACCGCTGTGTTTCTGTGGTTAATTGACAGGTATAGGGATATTAATTGATCACTTGGAATGTATTCCAAAAATATGTACAGCTTGTATGCATACATAAATGTGTATGCTATTGTGCATATGGTGTAAATTACGAAGTACTTGAAGTCGAAAATCAGTATATATACTGCCGATACAAAAATATTTATAGCAAGGGTACACATTGAAAGCAAGAAGCTTTGTGGAGACTATAGCAAGGGTACACATTGAAAGCAACAAGCTTCGTGGAGACTATAGCAAGGGTACACATTGAAAGCA
>JAUMGZ010165033.1:0-15744 GCA_032359645.1 Pododesmus macrochisma
AAGTCGTCACGTTTGTCATAAAGTTTAGTAGAAAAGGTACCATTCGTGTCGATGTTTAGTAGGAGGTCTAAGTATGACGCAGAAAAGTCGGTGTCAGTGGTGTCTTTTATCTCAAGTTCCGGAGGATATATCATGTTCACATAATCACCAACATGTTTATTCTTCAGTGACAAAACGTGATCTATGTAGCAAAAAGTGAAATTAAAAGACTTTGCAAAAGTCTTTCTCTTGGTTCTGAGTAGCTTTTGGATAAACTCTGCCTCATATGATTACAGAAAATAGGTGCGCTAGTAGCGGAGCACAACAAGTCCCAATGGGAATTCCAATGATCTACTGGAAAACCTGGCCTTCAAATTCAACAAATATGTTGTCGATAAGAAAATTCAGCTTACTAACAACATCATCTGATTTTTGTTTTGCGTCCGAATCGCCTTTGACAAAGTATGCAGTCATGCCTTTAACTATAATAATTTTCTTGTTCCCTGTTAAGTGTTTAGTATTACTGAGTAGGAGGACTGGTTGGCTCAGTGTCAGGAAAGTTTGACCGAGTGAAGTATCACGTCAATGTGCCTGATGCGTGATATTTCAGTGAGACAGCACTATAAAAGTCACCAAAAGTTTGCACTGTTACGAGCATACTCCGTCTTGATATGACCATGCTATGAGTTAAAGGGACGTTAAACTCCAATGAAACAAACAAGCAAACTTCTTAAAGTACGATTACTGGCTAACGTTACGATCTGGTGAATGTAATGAAGCTAGGCCTCGCACACAATGCTCAGCCATCTTAACGGCGGTTCATACGACATGCCATTGTGTGTCTTTGCAACTGTAGTAGCGGAATTAAAGACCTTAAGCATCAGACACGTTGACCATTACCACACCAGGCCCTTGTTTTACAAAAATACTCAGGACCATTCTTTGTCCTAAGTCAATGTCTAGGAATATAGGAACCGTTTCACAAAGAGTCGTATCTTGTACATCATACGGCATTTATATTTCTCAATTACTTCGTTATGCTCGAGCTTGTTCAGATGTCAAGGACTTTCATTCTCGTAATATTGACCTTACTACAAAGCTTATTTCACAGGGGTATCGATATCATAAACTGCGTAAACATTTGGCAAGTTTTATAGAAGATATCCGGAGATTATTTTGAGATATGGTCAAGTTAGTTTTTCCAAGTATGAAACTAGAGGCATTTCACAACCGTCATTTTATTGAGATCTTGTTTACAAACTTTGGAGGATTAAAAACAATCCAGACGTATCTTCTGTTGCTACTAAAATTCTTAGAAAATTCCTTAAACGAAGCTATAATCCTCTTATAGTGAGACGCAATACATGCCTATTATTGGGTCCATTTACCGCCTCTTACTGGCATAGACTTTGGCATTGCACAACTTCTGACAACACTACTGGGACTCAATGAAGGGCTCCAGTTGAAAGCTCTCTCGTGCTGGGTGACCGTCCTTAGTCGGTCCGCATGGATTACAAGTCTTCATGTTTGTTGTGATGTCAATTTAATTAATTACTTTCCGGTGATTAATTGTTTGACGCAGTTATTGTTTGTTTGTCAGTGCCTCTCGTTCTGTTGATCCTATTGATACTGTTCTATACCGAGAAGGCTGGGTCCTGATATATAATGTCCTTCTGGTTGTTAGTTGGACATCGCGTTGTTCTTTATTTCTGAGCTCATACTGCTGTTATAGCAATTTCTTAAGCTTATTTAGTTATTTACCCCTGACACTGAACTGGGTGAGTTTTTCTCTCCTAAGGTCCTTAATCCCCCCCCCCTCCTTTTTCACTGGCAGTATAAGTTGGCTTAGGTGTTGCTGTTGTAACTCTGTAAGCACACTGATTGTTCATCAATGTCATTTTCATATACTTAACTTTATGTGGATTCTATGAATCTACCACGTATTAGCCACTGTTTTCAGATTTATGCTACTAGGTTATGTCCTATTTTCATGTTTCCAATTGCCCTTTGAAAATATGTATAAACGTTTTACTCGTTCGTTTGGATTTTTATTGACAATTGATGTTTGCGGTTAGTTGTTGAAATGATTTACAGCGCCATGAAGTGTATTTATTATTTTTTTTAAATGTATGTTTGTACTTCTAGTTTCATGCTTAAAGTGGGAAAGTTGAGGCCTCATTAACCGGTTTAACCACAACGCCTGGTTTTGTGCTGGGTGACCGTCCTAAGACGGTCCGCATGGATTACTTGTCTTGATCTTTGTTGTGATGTCAATTTAATTAATTACATTCCGGTGCTTCATTGTTTGACGCAGTTATTTTTTGTTTTTCAATGTCTCTCGTTCTGTTGATCCTATTCATACTGTTTTAGGCCTAACAACGTTCCTAAACTTTTAGGACTGTTTGTAGCCAGTCCTAAGTCAATTCCTAAGTCTTATACTTAACATTATTTGTAAAACGGGGGCAGGCGTGAGTCAAACGTATGGCTTGTTCGTGAGTAACTCTAGAATCAACAAATCAATGCTTATTGTCATATATTACTACAAAATCTGGCATTTTAATTTTATTGTTTTCATAAAATCCGAAACCCCATCCCCTAGAGATGCCTTTTTTAAAGTTTGGATGAAATGAGTCCAGTTGTTTTGGAGAAGGAGTAAAAAATGTGAAAAGTTCACATATTTGCTCTATATTTAATATGAACGCATAGCCAATTTTAACACCAGGATCACGCCTTGAACAATTTGGTTTCCCATGCCCTAAAGTAACTACTTACGAAAACATTAAGCTCTATGCTGTCTAGTTTATAAGAAGAAGATGTTTAAAGTTTTGTCAAATTTCCCCCTCTTTGGCCCTAGTGTGGCGCCCCCTGGGGGCGAGACCCTTCATTTGAACAAATCCTAATTCCCTTCCCATACTGATAATTCCTACTAAGTTTGGATGAAATTGGTGCAGTGGTTTCGGAGAAAAAGTCGAAAATGTGAAAAGTTAACGACGGACGGACGATGGACGCGACTTTATATGAGAAAAGTCAACCTTTGCCTTTTGATCCAGATTGACTAAAAACGAATTTTCAATATTTGTTTTAAATAAACAAATTGAATGAACAAATGGCTGTAAAATCGGGTTAACATTACAATAGAGTCTGTAAAGCGTTATAATTAAATAAAATAATTTGCACGACTATTTTTATGAGTGATTGCTGATTCAATATTATAACTAAATGATAACATCGTATATGATCTTTTTCACATTCAAACAGTTTCACATACATATGTATAATGAAATGTGTCTTCATAACAGCTTGATCCGTGACACATTATTGTAAACATTAATGTTTTACCATATCAATACATGAACGTCATCAAATATAATGTGCTAAGACAATTCTCTTATTGAATTTGTATTTAGAAACTTAAGTATTTTTTGGAAATTAAACGTGACGTTAACCATGGTACAGTAAGACCAATTATACTTCCCTGCAGGAGACATATAGCATACCTTAAGGAAATTTTAAACAAACAGGTATGCTTGTTATGCGTAACTTTGGTCAATATTAAAGTAGCGCAGAATACTGCACTGCAAGAAACATTAAAAATAGCCTTATTTAAAATGTTCAGTCATATGTTTACTTAATTTATAGTTTACACAATGCAGTCTACCTATTTGACAAGCTATTAATTGGAAAATACTTTTTAAACTGGATAAACATTGAGTTTGTACTTTGGACTAGAAGATATGTCCCTTGGTTTGTATTGAAAGTGAAGGTTGTTATGATCAGTATGCGCCAATTTGTTACGTACATGTAGTTGAATGCATTTGTTCAATAAAGTTTGTCTATACTCAGGACTTATTGTTTCGTTAGAACAATTGAAGGGTTGAAGCCTTACTATCCGTCCTATGTAGGACCACATAGTTAACCAGTCTTGATGCTTGTTTATTGTTTTACAATCAGTAGTCAACACAATGAGTATTATCTAATTCATTCCACGTCTTTATACTTTTACGGAGAAATGTTTTTTTGATCATGGAAAACAGTGTATTTCCCGTTTATAGTTTGCAAATGTGTCACTTTCAATTATTGTCGTTTTTGTTCCATATCATACACTTTAGTTTTGAAACACACGCATTGAATCGTTATCAATATATTGTGAAAAACATCTGTTTCTTAGCTTCCTTGAATATTTGTTTGATGTTATTTTTATGTGATTCATTTAGATGTTTCTTTGTTGGCGCTTTTCTTGGCCGCCAGTCCCTTCTATTCAGATGTCTGTATATTTCTTTGATTGGGTTTTCACGTCCCTGTAACGCATGTCCATGTCATGTCGAGACGGTGTCGTCTTGTGACAGTGTACCCTGATGGCGACTTTATAGTGCTGCCTCACTGAAACATCACGCACAGACACATCGACGTAATACTTTTATCGGTCATATTATCCTGATAACGACCCAATCAGTCCTTCTGATCTCCTCCATAGAAATGCTGAGCCCTTTGCAGGGAACGACAAAAATTACCCGGAACGAAAAAAAAATCCAAGTCTTTAGTTGTGACGGCTCGCAGTTTGAATCATCGCTCTGTTGTCTGTTACATGGATGTATAATGGATTTCTCTATATAGTAGCCGATATATGCTCATAGTGCAATTTATTGCATCATATATTCATGCCGTCGGTTAAGACATGCTGTTTGCTTCATTTTCTGATTTTGATATCATGGCTACGTCTAAGATTGTTTTTAGATTGTCTGTATATAGGACAAGAAATCACAGACCAGAATAATAACGATTTGTTGAAAATGATTGTGTTGGTCTAGACACAAATATGATGTAACGAAAATGGCTTTGAAATCATGTAAAAGAGAAATACACATAGCACAATGCCAACACCGTTATATTTCAATGTCCCTCAAAACACACAGCTCTGCATTTATTGGCAGATATAGATGTTATTAAAACAGATCAGATTTGCAATATAATTAAAATGTTTTACGCACTATATTGTAACAAGAAAAAGAATATGGAAGAATATACATATCATGAATCGAAAAAGACCACCAGAAACTATTAACAGTCGACATTAAGCCAACACATAACTGAACGATGTCTAAAATCACACCGATACACATGTAAAGAAAACAAACTTCTAAATTAGAAAAAAAACAGTTGCCAAAACGTCTTCAAAAAGTAGTCCATGATTGTTGAATTCAACAATGTACTCACTATTTGTAAACTATTAGAATATCAGCACACGATATGTTGTACGTATTTTTATCATTTCAAAACTCTTATTCCCTATGACGTGACATTTGATACCTATATATAAACAATACAACCTAATTTGGAATAAATGGATACTTAAGTCAGAACTCTATAACAGTTTTGTTCTATTGAGTTACTGAATCTACAGAAAAAATAATAAATAAGTAAACAATAAAGTCAAACATATATAAATTATAGTGCAACAAGCAGAGATGTGTGATACCTTTTTAACGTAATAAGTATAAAAAACGAAAATATCATGTCAGTGATTGAGTGAAAGTGTAATTATACTAGGTATTTTTTAAACTATGGGAGAAATAAATTGGTTTTCCTCTCTTGTCATCGCAAGATGGCGCTGCACTGGCATTGGTCTTTTGATTCATGCAAACGTAGTCTGTACATCACCATAGTAAGTTATTGTATGGGGTAGTTCTTGAATGAAATACATTTTTTCAGTATACATATGTGATATAACTGTTGTTTGGTGATATACAAATACAAACAAACCATTATACCCATTCTACTTGCAAATAAGTAGCAATTCGCAAACGTTAAATATTTTTTAAACAATATAAAAGTCCTCTTCTCTTGTAACAACGAACAGTATACGATTATACGGAAATACTATATAAGTCAAAGCATCGATTATATTATACCATTTTGGTAATCATAAATTCGCAAAAACTTTCACTGTTCACGGTATTTTTAATGATTCGATAATGTTTAAATTATTTACTCTTGCCCTTGTTATGTAATTTCTTCAATGTGTACAGGTCTCATATGTACAACAATGGTTTAGTTTTTAAAACTACTCTTTTATATTTAATTTTTGCATACTACAATTATTTTGATGCTTTATGAGAGCAAAAGACGAATAAACGGTTTAACTCACTAGCAGGTATGCATTCAATATCACGCACACTGTTACAAGAAAAAGGTAACTTATAATGGTCCTTTGATCTCAGTGGGATTATGTGTCGTCGTATAACAGATAAGACAACCGATCGCGTGGTGTGAATGGAATGCACATAAGTGACAATACGCACCAACATCTGTGTATTCTATAAAATATATTTATTACAGTGGGTTTGTTCCTAAAAAAATATAATTAAGCAGTCTACAAAAACAGAGAAAATAAATTATTGGTTTATTCAATGCAAAAAAAACCCTAAAACATTGTAGAGTATTCATCCTTATCCCACATACAAACACATGCACACAATGTGAGCACTTTGATTAAGTCATTTTAACACGAAATAACATCGATATGTTCTTTTTGAAGAAGAAACACATTATTATTGATTCCTTATTTATTGATTGTTATGTTAATTTGAAAGTTGATGTATATAATGATTACAAAGTGTATCCTCTCTATAACTTTAAATATACGCGTTGGTAATACTGAAATGCGAACATGATATGATTACAATCTTTGATATAAAAAGACTGGCCATGAAGTTCCTCACGTCAAAATTGTGGCAGAAAGGACCTTACACTAAGACTGGTTGTAGAGATCCGCACACTAAGACTGTCAGAGGAGATCACCACACTAAAACTGATTGTGGATATCCGCACACTAAGACTGCTAGAGGAGATCTCCACCCTAAAACTGGTTTTAGAGATCGGCACACTAAGACTTTCAGAGAAGATCTCCACCCTAAAACTGATTGTGGCTATACAAGCCAATATTGAAATAATCAATACAGAATAGAAGTAATAATAAAAAGTGTTAAACGAAAAGTCATTGTTACACCTCAAATAGCAAAGCAGGAGTCTATTCAAGTGATCGGCGATGTTGTTTTATTTTCTCTCTATGAAGCTTAAAACATGACTTAACTAGAAAATGCTGTCCCAGCTATTATTAAAATGTATTCATTACAAACTGCGCATAACACATATCTACACGTTGTTTGCATGCGTCTCCTATCAGTTTGCTGTTTTACTTCTTGCCGAAGTTAAAGTAAACGAGCAACCAGCATTTTAGTGAGTGTCGTTGTAATGTCAGGCACTCGAATTATTCAAATTAGCTCCTTTAACATGATACAGCCGTTAACATACTAATGTACTGAGAATCCTAATCGTATTGAGCTACATCGGAACACCATAACAACAATAAATAATCAGGGAAAGGAATGTTAAATGGAAAGGTAACTGTATTGTACAAAAACGTGTTACCTGTTACTGTTTTTTGGCTGCCGCTATCGGCCATTGTATGTAGTACTACGTGATAAAGTTGACACACAGAGCTGGAACAGGAGAAGGGGTACACATGTAATTCTCACAACTCTAAGTGTGTTTTGATAAATGTAGCATGACGGCCACTTAGGTTTCCATGAAAAGTCCGTGTTTCTGTTTCAATTTCATGTCGTATTTATGCCATGTGTTGCATATATAAACATAATTACTTGAAGGGTTACGTCAGTATATACATGTATGCACTGTCCCTCGATGTACAACATTAAATACAGGATATATATGGGTGCGTGCAAGAGTGCAGTAAAAATTGCACATACAACACTAGTAATAGATCAACAAATTGAAATAAAAACAATGGCTTTAAATTCGGCTTGAGAAATGCTTTAACGTACAACATATTTGTCTGTATAACAGCATTATTAATAGGAATTATACAGCGATCAATATTTGAATAAAGATTGTAATTAAATAATAAAATCGCATACCTATGTGTATTGCAGTGGGTTTCACAACTGCTTGATCGATTACACTGAATTCTAAACAATAATTAGTTGACATTGACTTGGCATTATAGGTATATATTTTAAGCGTGATGTTATTGCTATTAAACCTATCCCAGACAACTGCACTGCAGAAAACATTAAAACAATTATTGAAAAATATCCAGTCATTCATACAGTGCATGATATATTCATACCTACATATATGTATTACACACTTATTCTACCAATTTAACACGTTATTGTGAACAACATTCCTATAAACTGGATATAGAATAAAGCTTGTATTTTGGACGAGAAAATATGTCCCTTAGTTTATATTTAAAGGACAGGTGGATCACAATGCATCAATGTGTTGAGCAGTTGCATACAATTGTTCAAACAATTGAAATATTACTTCAGGAGAAACGTATATAATCATCTATATGGACGTGAAGAGCTTCACAGTGTGCAACCACTAACCGTCATTACCACGTGACTTCGTTCGTGTTAAGCAGTTGAATGTATTTGTTCAATTATGGATGTCTGTACTTAAAACTTATTGTTTCGTGAGAATAACTGAAGGGTTGAGGCCTTATTATCCGTCCTATGTTATTCCACACAATTAACCAGGCTTGATGAGTGTGTGCTAATATGCAATCAATATTTAACACAAAAAGCATTATTTTATTTCATAACATATCTTTATACTCTTACGGAGAAATGTTTTTATCATGGAAAACGGTGTATTTCCCCTATATAGTTTGCAGATGTGTAGTATGAATAAGCTCTAGATTTGAAACACACAATTTCAATAGTTATCAGTTGGTTATGTTAAGCATCCGTGTTTTAGATTTCTTGAATATTTTTGTGAAGATATTTTATGTGAATTGTTATTGTAATATAATTTGATGTTTATTTGTTGGCGGTTTTCTAGGTCGCCAGTCCCTCCGATTTAGATGTCTGAGTGTTTCACGTCCTTTCAACTCATGCCTATGTCATATCGAGTCGATGTCTTCATGTGACAGTGCACACTGCATTGATAGTGTTGTCTCCTTGAGGAATCATGTGCAGACACATAGACACAACAGTTCACCAAGTCACATTACCATCATACCGAACTAACCGGTCTTTCTCCTACATAGAAATGCTAGCAGGGAACGAGCAGATTACCTAATATTAACGTATTTGGTTTTGACGTGCTGGGGTTCGACCCCTTCCTAACAAATCACGAAGCAAACGTTTTGCCTTTAAATCACTGCTATGGTGTCTGTAATATAGAAATATAAAGGATTTCTCTATACAATAGTAGATATATGCTCTTAGAGCAATTTATCGCATTAAATGTACACGCCGTCGCTTAAGACCTGCTATTGATTTTTTATTTTAATTGTTCGTATCCCGATCATACGTCTAGAACAGTTTTTTTTTTTAAGATTTCCTTTCATAAACATGATAGTTTGACGAAAGCTCTGCTCTTTGTGTCTGAATCGGATGTTTATCTATAGGTAGTAATTTAAAGTTTGTTTAACAATTCACCTTCATTATTTCGATAGAGTGAGAAATGAGCTGCGATCTTGGCTCGTTTTTGGTTATATTTAATCCTATATATGATAAACGTAATGTTTTACTAACCTACTAGGGGTTTTGTGTATTTCGTATATATATATACGCATTTTCAATAGATGTTCGGATTTTCCTTTTTTGTTAATAATGGTATTATCTATTAATTTTCTACGTGCATTCCTCATTTTCATTAGCCCATTTCAATGGAGTTATGTCTCCTTAATATCGTCTTGAGTTTAAGAGTTTACTCTAGGATAAGAACACAGACCAGCCTGAAACCGATAACTTTAATATGGTTGAGATTGTTCAGTAAAAGTATAGTTAGATTTACACAATGCGCGTCGCACAATACCAGTACTGTTTTGTTCCCTCAAATTTGCAAATACTATGCATGTATTAGCATATATGGATTTAATACAATACCAGATTTTTAGTATTGTACGGATTAATAAATCATCAGAAAATGATAGAAAATATTGTTAAGACAAAGTAGAAAATTCGAAAAGTCAAGACGATATTCTAAAGCCGTAAGTCCATTGACATTTGCAAACAAGGGGAAAACGATTAACGCACATAGAAAAATTAACCAAATATACATTTATTAACTAAAAATGAAAACATCACGAACTTCTATTTACACAAATGAAGCGAAACCAGGTGCTCACTGTACGGTAAGCGTTTCCAACTACACATGTGTCACCCGCCGCGATGCCTCCATGTCATTCCGTTGTATGGAAACCCTTTGAACTGTTAAAATATAAGCATGTGTCACCATAAGAGTATGTCACAGTTATGGTGACGAAAGAGCAAAGGAGGAAAACCATTCGTATGAGAGGAATAGAAGAAGCAACTGTATCATGAAAGCAGAACGGTAAATATAGGACGACGAAGAGTAACCCACCGCCTCATTTTCATTACCAAATTCTACTCTTTATGTTAACATATATACTAGATGACAGACAGACGGACTGACTGACTGACTTTGGATGAACTGATTGATTGACTTACTAACAATTGATAAAGTGGGTTGTCGAAAAATAAAAGCCGAAACTTATATCATTCAAGCAGATACATTTATAATACATTTATACAGGCAAGTATGAAGCCAAAAGAATATCTGGTGAAAATTCAAACTATGACGTTTGGATTATGTCTATACTTATATATATCAGAAACAGACTTGTCAAATTCCCCAACTGTATCATGATGGCGGCCATACAACTTTCGGAAAGCAGACAGAAGTTTAGGTATTATATAACCATGCCTCAAAAGCTTGGATGTCAACTGCAATCCTCTAGTGACAAATCTACTGAACATTGCAAACACCATAGCTATGTATATAAAACAAACTCAAAAATTATGTTTAAATTTTAAGTTTCTAAAATCCAGTATTACATTGCAAATAATCTTTCAAATGTGTCCATGATTAAACATAGTAAAAATGTAATTTGAGAACATTGAATACATTTATATCACCATACGATGTGTTGTGCATTCATTTTACTATCTAAATACCTACTTCTTATTCACTTTTCGAATACAAATGTGTTTAAAAAATTTAAAATTTGGAATAAATGGACGCTAAAGTTAGTGATCATTAAAACTCTGTCCTACTGAGCTATTAAATCTAAAAACATTTACAGACAGACAAACAGTTATATGCTTATAATACACAAAACAGTATTATGTGATACTTTTTTAACAAAAAAAGTATCAAAATCGAAAACATCATGTCATGATCCGTCAGAGGTCATTCATAAGTGTCAACCATTTTCTAAAATGTGCAAAAGCATACTTTTAAGAACTCCTCCAACCCCTCAAAAAGTGTACATCAGCCATTTTCAGAGATCCGAATCAGAACGGATAGTCATGTTTATATATGTTTCGAGCTCTGGTTCAAATTATAATTCTATGAAACCAAACCCAATAAAGGTTATATGTTTACAATTAATTAAAAATCACCTCATCTTTATATTAGGGAATTGACGATTGTTTAAACCGTCAATACAAATCACGGGCATACATCATTTGCCCTGTCCTCTGTGCTTTACTACAATAACAATAATAAGAACAAAAATTCGCGGATACGACAACAATCCGAAATTTAAAAAACAATGTGCGCAACAAATTTTGACATGTTCAGCCTCCCCATAGTGTGCGTTTTCCACACTTCAGAAAATGGTTGGTAATTATAGATGACCCCCTTATGTAGTAAAAGTGTGGTACTAGTTAATTGACACGATAGATACAAACAACATCATTTTGTAAGATTAAAATGAAAAACTGGAAGATTTCAGCTGGTGTCAATACATAAATAGCAATGTGTCCTTTCAAATCGTCTTTTTGAATTGCATATATTAGCTTGAGAAAGTTGCGTTGGTGAGTTTTTCATTCCAAGTCTAACTTATAATTATCCAGTTTTTATTAATGTGAAAGTTTTTGTCGAATCAAATGTTAAAGCGTCATGCCAAAGTTTATAGTTAGTTACTTGATATTTTAACACAACTCCATATCTATTATAGGATATGATCCTCCCTCGCATGTATCTGTATTGGAATTCTTGTATCATATTCCTTCCTAAAATGAATGATTTGTAAGTCCATTGTTGCCGTGTGCTTGACCTAGAAACAAGCCGGTCTTGTTAGAGAAAACAGCATATTCTGAGAAGATGAGAGTTATATTGTATCGACCATAGTTCTACCGTGGGGTGAAATCTTGCAGTTTTCCATTTCCATCTGTATAAAAAGCAAAGATATATTTAAAATCAAAATACATCAATGGCATCAATGTATATATTAAACAGGACATGCATTTTCTCTTTTCTAACACATGATTTCACTTCTATCATTTATTAAGATTATTTTGTGATGTATGTTTCCCGTAGATTTTACCTCTTCTTCGTCCGCACTAAACTTTTCTTTTGACGATACACTAAAATTGATTATACAAAATACTTTTGTTGTTAACGTTGACTTTTTAAAAACTACATTTGTAAATCTAGAATAATCAACAAAATCAGAATTCCATTATGTTCCATCAGAATACGCATCCACATTTTTACTTTTGAAAAAGACAAAGAAAATATAATAATTCAAGTGCATATATATATATTTACCTTAATATCTAACCCGTTCGTTTAATCATCCACTATGTACTTTGTACATATTCGGTTTTTAAACGTAAAACAGCAGACGCCTGTAATTTGTTTGTGTATATATACATGTACATGGTTGTATATTACGTGAAGTGCCTTTACGGTAATGTGTGTATTAGGCTTTTATATACTTTCAGTGAAAGTCACGTGATTACGGCACTCATCTCACGCCAATCGGACCACGCTCGGCCATTTCTGCGAAACAACCTCGGAAGTACATGTAAGTAGTAGACATCTTGGAAGTACTTTTGATGATCACATGACATAAACAAAGATATGTATTAGCCTCGGCCATTTATCTCTCCACGTGCATTTGTTTACATATATTTATTGATTTTAGTTTATGATTGTTATCAACAGATATTAATTTCCTTTAAATGTGTTTATATGTTTACTGTAAACAAATGGACATGACATGCTTGCTACGTATTTTACCTGATCTAAATTGTGCCTTATTACTTTAAACTTTTTCATTAAACTGCTAAAATCACTAACCTCCGAATTCTGTTTTCTAGTATGCGACGGAAAACGGCGAAGTGATCCGACTGATGGTACGCTGAAAGTCAATGTTGTATAGAATACAAACCAGCATGTGATCGTATGCGAAAATGTATCACATATTCAAAACCGAAAATAGCTTATAACGTTATTATATCACAGTTAAAATGCGTATTATTAATCGTTGGTGTTCCGATTGTGTAAACGTTTGTTTTAATAATTAGTAAGGATTTGAATTGAACTTTTAAATTTTGAATTATAATAATTGATACGTATCCTTGACTTAATTATTGTCAGTTTGAGAAATCGGTTAAGACATATCTGCACGGATAGTTATATTTCATTGATGTTTTCGCTGTAAAAGAAAAGTGTAGTTTTCAACCATTTTAAAGGTTGCATTTGTGTTATATCAGGTAATTTGTTTTCAAAATAATCGTCATTCATATATTCTTCTTCACAGTACTGTCTCATGAAATGTCACGCAGCAGACACATCGACATGATATTGCATTCGATCCTATTATCCTGACATCGAATAAACTAGTCGTGTTTTAAGTGAAGCAGGACGGAATTTACACTCCCCAGCTGTAACACAATATGTTCTGATTATGTAATGATTAGACTAACATTTTTAGAAATGTGAACAGCTGGGTAGTCAGTCCTTATCCTTCCTGGTTCTATGTCAAATAAAGGCGTTTTGTGTGGCAAGGGTAATTACTAGCTATACAGGACACCCTTATGAGAAGTGACCCTCAGTGACTTCCCCTATAGACCCAGAGGTACGCCCAAGAACAACATGAAGATATGTTTAGATCATGATTTTAATATATGTTTATGTTTTCTGTATTTCAAATTCATTGCATAAGCAATGATAACAATATATATTTTCAAACTTAATAATGTATTTCAAACTTAATGATTGAGGTATTAAACTTAATAATGCAGGTTTCAATCTTTATAGTATATATTTCCAATGTAATAAACACGTTAAATTTATGATTTATCACATATAAAGCATTATTATTAGAATTTATTTAAAGTGTTATGTGTTGATTTAATGAGTACGCTATTTCTAATCTATTAGTATTATTATTTAATTAACTGACAATTTTATGTTTAGTTTGCTATTTACTTTCTATTTACCCTACGTTATGAAGAAAAATGAATAAAAATTAACAATAAAACGGAAAAATGAACTACTCTTTATTAGAACTATTGTCAGTAAAGATATAGCTAACCAGTGTTTAATAAGAGCATAAGAGTTGCTTCCCCTTATCTGAATGGTGATTGACTTCTTCAATAAATAAGTTACGGCCGTAAACCCATTCCAATAAAGTCTTTAATAAACCATAGCTAAGTTAAAGGAGCAATGACTCTATACTATCCAAACACTAGTAAACCCATAACTATCCTTCGACAGAAAACCCAGCAGAACATTCCCCTAATTATCAAAGTAACCCTACATAGCTAAATGATACTAAATATCAATCCGTATCCAAAAAGAAAAGTGAGTAATCTGGTATCTGTAATGCGACACGTACGCGCACCCCGCATATATACCCCGATAGAGTTTAAGGAAAAAATTGCACATAACTATAGTACGATGACAATTGGTCTGTCAATTATAAATGAAATGCACAATATAAGGATTCGAACTGGTAAACATTTTAATAACAACTCGACAATCGGAACCTCGTTGGTTACAGAAGAAATCAACAACTAGACTTGACCTGAACGATGACCTTAAATAATACACGGAACACCTTAGACGGTATATACGATGTCAAAGTCACAGTCACGTGACTTTTCAAAATTGCACAACAACATAACAAACATGGCGGGTAATGCACCAAGCTTCTGCTCGACGAAAGGCAATGTCGATTCGAAGAGATCTATTGAAAGTTAAACACAAGATATAAATGCTCGAGATGAAGAGATAACTATATAACCGAACTGCAACTGTTGTAAGTTATTGTTGACAATTAATATGAATTATAGAACGTACTGTAAAGGTCAATTACATGTGCGCTATGCACAGATGATAACAGTCTGACAACGATAATACGTTGATCACTGAACGGCAGTAATGAAATATACTGTTCTTAATTAGACATGACTAGATAATATGGCTAACGAAATATACTGTTCTTAATTAGACGTGACTAAATAATATGACTAAGTTTGAGTATCCATAATATAGCAGCCTGCTACACAAGCAATACAAGTAATTACCTCTGAGCTATCGCGCTGATATTGGGCCATTGACTTGGTAAATTCGAAAAACCAAGACGATATGCTAAAGCCGTAAGTCCATGGACATTGGCAAACAAAAAAGGAAAATGGTGGAGGCACGAAGAAAAATTAACCAAATATGCATTTATTAACTAAAAATGGAATACAAAATAGCAACCTGAATCATGCCTCCGATAAATATGATATTTATCAGAGGAAGAAGCCAAAACTCAGTGTGAATACCCCGTCGCGAACCCCAGATCTTGCTCGAAGCTGCTGTCATTAATGGACGCAAGAGAAGAATTAATCTAGAATAGACAAGACTTCAGTAAATAAAAGTTACAGAGCCAATGAGGCAACGGTGACAAAAATCACGATGGTTATGATG
>JAUMGZ010165044.1:0-15742 GCA_032359645.1 Pododesmus macrochisma
TGAAGTTTAAACTCTTTACCATGTTGTGTTGAGATATTAAAACACTGTAAAATGCATTAGTGTCCCTAGTGAAAAATAATAGAATACAAAGTTTTACATTGAATGCATAAAATGCACTGATCACTTGCTAAGATGACATATTTTGAGGTTGTTGTCACCATGATCTTTGATTACAGATTTGGTTTTATTTGTTCACAAATGAACTTATTCTTAATTTATTTTTCTTTGATTTTGCATACGTGGTTCTCATACTATTTATGAAAATTAGATACTTTAAAATATCAATAAATAAAGTTCACATTGTATTCAAATTCAAGGTTTCGAAATAAAAGTATTAAGAAAAGAAATAAAAGTCGTGCCGAATGTAGGAGTCGAACTTGCTACCTTCGGTTTACCGGATAACCACTGTATCCATTCCACACGCTGCCGTGAAGGAATCTAGTTAAATTTCAAATAGATTTTGATTTTTATTTGTTTATTCGTGATTATTATATGTCATATAAAATACAGATAACATTCTTATAGAAAAATTCAGTTTCATGCAGTTAAACAATATTACTAGTTGACTAATGAAACATTAAATACAAATTATCTAAAAATCCTAAACGGAAGTCGGCGTAACTACGTTCAAACTAAATGAAACTGAATGAATTTCTTTGGTGTAACTCTGGGGTACTAAAAGTACTGCTGAAACACTGGATGGATCAGATGAAACTAGCCACCAAAATGATTCTACTTTAAAGAATATCGAGTAGCGTATTGAATAATTTAAAGTCACTGGGCAGGAGTGACTTCAAACATAGCGGCGGGAAAAGGATGGCGACCAAAAGTTGAGTTCTAGGGTCTACAGATTTCTACTTTCATTTTCTCTTTGCCGTAATTGCTCGCTTTGCTCGCTATAATATCATTCCTTGTAGGATGATATCATCCAATGAAAATCACTGTTATCCGAGGCGAAGTCGTATTTTGAGCTGCTTAAAAATGCAATACGATACTATCCGTAATGACTTAATCTTACATACTTAAAAATTCATTCTTACTTTCTGATCGATTCCTTTGCTGATGAAGTATATGTGCTGTTTTTCTTTACGTAAGGATTCCTTAAACCAAGCCTTTTTATGGCAACTTTAATTTGATACACAAGTATCAAGATCTTATCTATTCTAAATATATACAACAATGCAATCTGAAACATGCCCCCCAAAAAATATAATATAACAAGAGAAACGAGACACTCCGTCCCGAATTCCAGGTCTAGCTTCGAATAAACCGTCATTAATGGACTCTTAATTTATAAATTCATGCTCTATTGAGCGTCCGTTAATGACTATTGACTCGTAGCTAGACTTGGAATACGGGATGAAGATCTCTCACACAGGGTTTTTCCTCTTAAAGATATTGTATGCATGTATCGGATCCGCGTTTCAGTTAGCAATTTTAAGTTTTTATCAATGGGTTTTCACTTCTGCTACCCGAGGGTAATCGTCTCCCAGTAGCCGTTTGCTTGCATACATTTGTTATACAGAACCTTTCTTGAAAAAAGGCAATGAGGTGTTTAAGACACTTCGTAAGCAAATGCAAAGTTTATTTCACTCCGAGGTAAAGTGCACAGAGCAAAGTGAAATAAACCTTGCTCAAAGTGTTTGAAAGTGTTCTGAGGCAATACAATGTAGATCATACACGAGTGACATTGAAGGAACTAAACATTCTTTCCGCTAAATCAGGTAATTGGAGCATCCTACTGTCCATCCAAACTAAAAATATTCAAATAGTAGACTCGATTGTATACATGTACCTCGATTTTTCATCCAAAGAAAACATCTATTTTATATATTTATCTATAGAATTCCACACACCGTTTTGTCGGTAAATCATGCATCTTTAAAATACGGCAATATTTTGCTCAAACACAATAAATAGTCAACTTCCAATCCACAAGACAGGATCGAATTCTGGAAATGCATGCAGTGTTCCAAATATGTCGAGTTTCTCTGGAGCTTTCCTACCATTGCATGCACTTTTGGAATTCGATCTTGTCTTTTGAAGGTATACAATCAAGTCTATTCCTGGGACATTTTTAGTGGGGAAGGTCATTCGCACTGATGGCTATTTGAATGGCATGAATCTGGTGTAACCTGCCCCTGTGCTCGAAGCAGGCATTTTCGCCAATATTTTAGTGTTCACTAATCTTGGAGTGTGACGTAGATTCTTACCCCTGTTATATGTATATAAACTGTGCTTGCGTGCATGACTAAGTGGGGACAATTCGAACAAACTCGCATTTATAACGGGCGAAACCCATCCAATGGTACCAAGTTTTCGGATAAAAGCAGACTTGGATAAACGTATGTGCCAACGAATACACCAATTAAGGGTGTTTTTATATTCTGAGTCTTTAGATAGATGATTTCGATATGGTATGGCGTTCTTACAATATGTGTGAAAACGGAAACACCTGTTTGTTTGATATAAATCGCTAACTCGCATACACATCACAGCTATGTGTATTTTACAAATATGTGTATGTGCATTTACATGTATTCCACGGTATATGGAATTACATGCGAATGACAGATTCAACCACCTTAATGTCACATTGGTAGACTCTGATCTGTATGATGGTCTTATACAATGTATGCACGCTGAATGTCAACGCAGGCTGGCCTTGTCCAAACCTCTTCAGAGAAAGATTGGGTTCTGATGCCCTGTACCCTCGGCCTGTTAATTGGCATTCTTTTTAAGATAGTTACCTTTAGCTAACTGTCAGCCTAGTGCAGCACAGTACATTTGTAGTCATGTCATTTATATATTGTGCTACTACAAAATGTATCATTCATACATGCAGTAACTCGGATCCCACACTAATTTATTCATTCACTTAATCGGATGTAATATTTGTTTATGTGTGTTTTACTACAAACTTAATTGTAATTTGACTGGATGATGATATCCATTAATTTACATTTCTTTACTTCATTCTATCTTAAAATAGATGCGTTTGAGAGTAGAATGACAATTGCAGAAATCAATATCTTTTAGTGAAAGGAAGCGCATCCTTTGTATAAAACGACCGGGACGTTGAACAAGGCTACATTTAAGTATACATTGTTAGAATGCTGATCGTTCGAAACGTTAAGATATTTATATAATTCGGAGGTAAGGTATATGGTGTCCCGTTTCGATGAATGCTCCACCGCTATCGTATTTTCGCTCCTTCGCGTTTAAGCCTCCATAGGTTTATTAAAAATCTACGATGTTCCTAAAGAAAATGGTCCTTTAATTTCATCCTTTCTCTACATTGATGGTGTACTGTCTGATTATTAAATAAAAAAACATTTAAGCGACTAAGTTGACATTATGTATCGTCCAGAATTCGAAATGAAAGAATTTGTCCGCCTCATATTAAGACCTTTTTTCTAACCCGAGTAATCCAGTCGTTATCTTCCGCTCCCAATGATCGCTACTTGTAATCTTAATTCATTCACCTCAAAAGACTGTACTATGCCGCTAGAGGGCGCTGGATTATTCGAGCTACCTTTTTAAGGAAATTTACACGAACGGTACATTTTTCAATAACTGTATGGCAAACATCTCCAATGGTCAACATCCTGGTTTGATTTTAAATTGCAAGCTGTTGACGTCAATGCTTTTACGGCAGGGTTATATATTGCCTAAACTTCGGTTTGCATTTAATATATGTCATGCCCGCAATGACTATACAGAAAAATGTGACAATCCCGTTAGAAATATATATAAAGACACAGTCCCTACGTCGTAGATCCAAGTTAAAGCGCTTGTCTAGTTCGTAGTACACCAATGTCATAGTTTCAGATTTAATTCTAACATACAGTTCGAACAACTGTAAAACTACTTTCAGACTACCAAACCTATAGTAAAATTGGGCAATTATTGTAAAATCGACGTTAAACAACGTATGATTATTTTGTTATCTTTGTTTAAGAGGGACATACGATAAGACATGCAAGATTTATACATAGTCGATGGCCGCGCCGTGCGAAGAATGTCTGTGATGCCGTGGTATATTTTCAATCTAATTTACCTATGTGTTGTATCGATTGATGCGAGTTCTCTCAATGCAAGACTCGATGCACAAGATTCTGAGCTATTGCACATCAAAGAATTGCTGGTAGCACAAGGCGAGCGGATAAACACGTGTGACAATATAACAGGTAGGCATGTTTACAATTTTCAGTGGCGTACCTTTCTCTACGAGCTTACGAGCTGCGTATCATTGCTTATTCACAGTGAGTGAGAAAAAGGGAGACAGGGAGACAGGGGGGGCAGGGGGAACACGCGTCCGTTTTTTACCATCAGCTATTATCATTTCCGGATACCATGTCGACGTATGCTTCTGTAGTTATAACGTTATACACCCGCCGTTGTTTCAAAAAAAGTAGCGTAGCTTTGTTAAATGTGCGTACACATTAATTCACCTCTCGGTTTTATATACATAGTATAAAAGAATGTTGTGTAGAAGCTATTTTCCTGTAATGGTGTCTTTTATACATATATATATATATTTTTTTCTGTTTGTTTGATCATTTTATGAATACATGAGATCCTGTATTGTGCGCTTGATGAGTCGTGATTTAATGTTTAAAATATATGGCCGGTGGGACCCGAGGGTTACGTGGGAAGGTAGGGCACCCGTTACTGCGTGGATGCATGCGTGAGCGTGTGTGTTACATTAACATTTTACCTGCTTTATATAACACTTATATCATTATTTCTGTTTTCGTGATATTTTGGAGAAATTAAAAAACCAAGGTAATTGTAATCAACAGAACGAAAGACATTGACAAACCATCAACCGCAGTTTCAAACAATAATTACTGAGCACCGAAATAAAAAAGAATTCAAATTACGTTACAACAATCTTCGAAACAACTTGTTTAGTCGAACCGAAGGATTAATCAATGCAGCGTTTAAGTCACATCATTCCTGTTTTCGCTTCTAGTTTTTTTAATAGAAGTTCGTGATGTTTTCTTTTTTAGTTACAAATGTAAAACTTGTAAATTTGGTTCTTTTTTCTGTGTGCGTCCAATGGTTTTCTTTTTTCCCCGTGTCCATGGACTTACGGCTTTTGAATATCGTTTTGGTTTTTCGTATTTACTACTTCTCTAAGGCGTTTTCGTTTTTATGAACAAATAACATGAGATGTCTTCTGTCAGTTTGCTTTGAATCTCTGCGACATTACTTTTCATTATAGTATTGTGCTTGTCTAAATGTTGTTTTGGTCAGTCGGTTGCTGGCCTCAATGTGTGTGTGATATTGTTTTTACATATGTTTTTATTACCATTTGGTGTTTGTTGGCATTTTCTTTGGATGTAAGTCTTTCTGATTAAAATGTCATCTTTCAAAATTTCAAAATGAAATTAGATTATGAATATAACAACCTCGTCTTTGCTGAAAATAACTAGGTTGTCCGAACCGATTGTATAAAGTGAACACTGTCCACCGAGTGACCAATATCAGAACTACTACATAAGGTTAAAGTGAGGTCACGCGCGTGACTATTTAACAGATTTGTATATGGAGATAAGACTTCTGATTATTATAGCTGAAGTATTATGCAACATTTGTCTAGAGATATATGTATTATAGCTCAGGTAATAGGTGCACTATGAAAACTATTTAAAAAAATAAACCCGTAATGTTCGTTAAAAAAAACACGGGGTCCATTGTGCCTTAACGTCCATCTGGTTGAAATAGACCTATTAAAATAAATATTTGGCATTTGAATACTTTTGACCACAGGGCCACGCCTTGAACAAACTTATTTCTCCAAGCTCTAAAATTAAATATATACTAAGCACTAGGCCTTCTAGTTTATTAAAGAAGATTTTTGAAATTTTGTTAAATTGACCTCTTAAGGTCCCATAAAGTGGCGCCCCCGGGGGCCGAGACCCTTCATTTGAACAAATCTAAATTCCCTTCCGCCAGGTATGACCTCTACAAAGTTTGAATGAAATTAGTCCAGTAGTTTTGGACAAGATGTCAAAAATGTGAATAGTTAACATATTTGCTATAGTGTTGAACTTTGACACAACAATTCGTTACCTATTTTTGACCCCAGGGTCATGCCTTGAACAAAATTGGTTCTCCATGCCCTAAAGTTGCTACATTACAAAACATTAAGCTCCAGGCCGTCTAGTTTATTAGAAGATTTTTTGAAGTTTTGACAAATGTTCCCTCTTTTGCCCCCTAGTGGTGCACCCTTCGGGCCGAGCCAATTCACGTGCACAAATCTGAATCCCCTTCCCCTAGGGATATTTCTTACCAATTTTGAATGAAATGGATCCTGTAGTTTAGGACAAGTCGAAATGTGAAAAGTTTACGACGGACGGTCGGATGGACGGACGACGGACTTGATTTGTATGAGAAAAGTCTACCCTGGACCTTTGGTCCAGATTGACAAACAATTAATTCCCGGGAACACCCACTGGTGGAACAGCTCACATTGCGCGCTAGCATGAAGCTTCTACTGTAATTTGTCCTGGCTACTCCACTGATTTTTGCGGCATTACGTAGAACTCTGGGGCATGTAGCCATAAGTCACATAAAAACATGTTTAACATCAAACTCACTAAGAAGAGAGTGCTCACATATATTTCGCTGTGATCTCACTGTTACATATAGCTTTCCCATGTTATATCTAAACATGTACAAGTTGAGCGCAACCCACGATGATGCTTTTTGTTCCGAATTACAATATATCAAAATGTGGAATGATACACAATTGACAGATTTCTGAACATGACCCGTAAATCGTCAGCGAATACTACGGAAGCGTAAAAGTGCAATTAACAATAATTATTTTCTATTCCCGGCAAGAATTAATTTCGCCAAGACAAGAAAAGTCTCGCCCAGGAAATAATGACTGGAAATATCAAAGAATTCTGCCTCAAGGGGTGAAATAATTATGATATTCAAGAAACATCATTGAATGTTCTGTTTATTACTTTTTCTCTATCTATTTTGCCATTTCAAATTTATTGCATCGTTAATCAACTGTAGTGCCGTGATACATTTCACCCCGCATCAATAAGTCTGCACACTCGAAAAGTAGTTCTTACAGAATTGATAAGAAGCACATATACACACATCACAAACTTTTCAAATTTTAATGGCCTCTCTACACTTCCGTAGAATAAATTAAGCGAACAAAAAAATCAATAATTTATGACACAATTTAATTTTGTTCAAAGTCATTAAATGATAATACAAAATTACAAACTTAAACCGGTCATACATATATATATATATATATATATATAAATATACAATGTAATATAAGAATTCTAGTGTATTATATTATATGTCTTTTTTTAAGTAAATGGTGTATTTCTTTCAGTACAAAACATATATCGTTTTTATCAAAAATATATTTCTCTATATTTCACTGCTAAAAATGTAATAATATATGTTATTTGGTTTTAAAGTTCAACATTTCATGTCACGTTACTATGCCAACTATCAGAATATTTGTGTCGCCCTTTTTAAAGTTTATAACAGTTTACAGAACATATTAGATTACCATTAGAAATTCAAAGTATTTTATTGGATGGGTATACATCTTTTGTTATTTTAAACAATATTGTATTTCAGTAATTAAATATTAAAGTCAAATTCCGGTACCGACGTCGGCCGAAGGCTTTGTGAGTTCGATCCCGGCTCGGTTCCGGAATTTGACTTCAATATATTATTGACTTTGTTTCTTTGTAAATGTGTAGAAGTGGCTGTGTCACTCTATTTACAATAATAGAACTTTCAACAACATTGATATTGTATCAGTAATTAAATATATTAACATACCTGTAGTACAATAACACACACAAATTTCATTCGGATCTAGCAACATATTAATTGTAGAATGAATAACACAAGGGTTTGTTCATAATACAGGTAAGTTAATCCAAAGTTACATACATGTTTCACATATCTCCGATTAATATGATATTTATAAGTCTAGAGGAAAGAGCCAATACTCTGTATTCCCACTGTCCAGAACCCCAGATCTTGCTTCGAAGCAGCCGTCATTAATGGACGCTATAGAGAAAATTTAGAATGTATATCATGACAGCAAATTGATATGTTGTCTAGCTTTTTCACTTTTATTACTTCACCAAAGTATGTCATTTGCTATGCAGGTCTTTGTCAGGGTACACAGTCACATCTTCCCTGTCAGAATCTATGTACTCTTGGCCGAAAAAGAATTGTCATACTGTAAAGCCATGGTAACTTAAGATTGAAAAAAAATATTTCAGTAACGAACATTTTGAAAGTACTATCGTCCATGCACATGAACAGAGCAATGCCACAGTGAAATCTGTTGAGGGTGTAGTGGGACTGACGGAGAACCCTGGCGCATTGCGGCGATAGATGGTTGCAGGTTCAGAGATTGGAAGACAGGAGTTTGAAGCAGGCATGAACAAATCTGGTGACACATCAGAAAAGTTCCGTTATCATGAACAGCAATCAAGCTACCAAATCAAGTTTTTAAATGCTGTTACATGTCTTTTTACTGTGTTGGAAGAGTTCGACAATCCGTTCTTGGACAATAGTGGGGATACGAAAGAAATCGCCACTATCAGCATAGTGAAAACTGCCAACGAAGTAGAAAAGCTTGGTAGGGACCAGCTTCAACAATTAATAGAAGATATACTTATTGAAAGAACAACATTCGTATTCTCCCCAATTAAAAGAAACCAGCTTACCTTGTTTTTCTAGTCCAAGAGAGGTAATTGTAAAAAGATTGCATATCGCCTGCCAAACAAGGAATGGTAATCTGGAAGAGCCTGTCAAGCATGAACATCAAGGTTGTCCCTCATCCCTGTCAGACAATGGACAGCTTCGTCACACATCAAAATCAGCCCTCATGAAATATCTTGAAGCAGCAATTCCACAGAGAGAAGAATAGCCGTTGGTACACGGTGTTGTGTTTGATGTGCCGCAGTTGTGAACTGTCTACAACCCCGAACAGCCAAAACATTTGATGAGTATGCAGACAATATGTTTATACCAAACATCATGAACCAGAAACAGGATGTCAAACACGTGCAGATGTTATTTTTGACATCTGTAATGAAGGGAGCTTGAAAACCGGCACCAGGATAGAAAGAGGGTTTTGGAATCAAGAGATGTGTCAACGATACTACCGGACTTACACGCAGCTTGTTTGACTTTCTTAGCAATAACGTAATAAAACGAATGTGTTTGTTTGTTTAATTAGGGCTTAACGCCACGTCCAGAATCTTTCACCGATATTGCGACAAAAGACCAAAGAGAAACACCAAAAGATACGACAGGAAGAGAAGCGGCGACAGGAACGGGAAATGAAAGTAATAGGGATAGTTCAGAAAGAAGGTTAAGCCCATGCAACGGCGTTTCCGCCTACTCTTATATCGAACTTTACATGGGGATCTTTATCGTGCCAGGGGATTAAAAATCCCTGTACACGGGACCGTCAGCTCAGCGTCCCCTCCGAAGGACGTGCATATCTTTGTCTAGCCTTTACCTTTCAACCTGTCTTGCTTGGGTGACCCTTCCAGAAACAAAAGTTCCAGCCAGCATAGCTCTCCAGGTCATCGAAACACTCAAACCTCCATACCGCAATAAGATGTCTAGCACAGGGAGGAAATAAAAAGAAACGTTTCCAGTATTTTGCAAATAAAATTTCTACAACCCAAAGTCTAGTTGACCTAATCGCAACATATATCAATGACGTGGTGTCACGTGACCGTTGGTTAAGACTGAACAACATTGAATCTGCTCCGGTAATAATGTGAATTTCTCCAAGTTATAAGGGAAGGAGAGAGGTAAAAATTGTAAATTGTGTCTTTTAAAGTACACTTTATATGTAGATTACGACAATCTGACTATAACTGTTTCAATTGTGGAGATTTGTAACAAAGATTTTATACCCTTTGTTTCTTTGTGTTCACGGTTCATTGGACCGCTAGTCGATCTGATCACTATTACGTGAGAGTGAAATTCTACCTTTACACACAAGAGAGTATCTTAAGACTATGCCTTCCACAGAAAGTGAAAATAGCAAACGAAGCAGAGCTGCCAGTTCTGAGACAGAAGATATTACACCAACTAGAAAACGTAAAGCTAAAAAAGTAAGAGCTAGTAACAGCCAACAAACATTGGACAGATTTACCAAAGATCGTGCCAGTAAGATGGAGGATAAGTTAAATCAAGTATCAAATCAGCTACTAGAAATAACGCAGACACTTAAACAAGTTGTCACTCTAAACGATCTTCATATAAAACTAGAAGAAAAACTAGCAGGGAATATTAAACAACTGGCCACTAAAATCCACTTAGATACTTCACTACAAGAATTAAAGCGTGAGTTTAAAGATGAAACTGACAAACTTAAAAGTAAAATTCACGAAGAATAAATTGATGAACTAAGGAAAAGATTAGAAACATTAGAAAATACTTTATCAAAGGACATAGATGATATCAACAGTGTTATGTTTAGAACGACAGTTCTGAACGAGAGACAAGATGACCTCCAACAACACAACAGGCTCAACAGTATCAGAATATATGGTGTGCCCGATAAACTTAACGAATCTGCCATTGAGAGTATCTCAACTACAACTGAACTTGTCAAAACTAAGTTTGGCTTGGACATTAAAAAGTCGGACATTGATATCGCACACAGATTAGGCAAGTTTAGGGCTGGACAAAATCGTAAAATTATAGTTATGTTCGTTAGAAGGATACATAAAATGGCTGTGATTCAAGATCGTAGAAAAATCAAAGGATCTGGTATTATGATCTTTGATCTCAATGACCTCGTAAAACGCGACCGCGAAGATAGAATCTCGTGTGAAAATTCACAATAGACATACTAGTATATTCGTAATCAACTGTACACGCAAGCTTTCCCAGTGGTAAACAATTAGAGAGAACACGTACCTAACCATTTAAAACTTATGCACTGTATCACTGATTTTAATTGTGATCTGAAATTGTTGGAAATGTGTTAAGCTAATAACGTCTATTATTGAGACGCCAAGTTATCATTAAATCATGTATACATGTTTTTTCCTTCATATCATGCAGCCAATCATCATCTGGTTTACTTATTATATATTTAATATTTTTTTTTTTTTTGTAAATACTTTTTCAAACCAGAGACAACATCAATGTGTACCTATACATGGATATGTTCTATACAGGAATACCGAGATGCCATATTGTTTTTATTTACACGATATGTGTACACACTGGTGTACAATAACATTACTTTATATGCATATATATATCACTACATGTATATAAACATACGATTTATAGTGATATACATTGTACTGCAAGCTAGATACACGACCCGTAATGAGACATACACTCATTATATACATATAATACACATATCATACCTTTGTTAGAAGGTGCATACTTTCAATAATTGTTTAATTTTTAATTTATTGATTTAACTCGTTCCTTCATAAGTAATGCATCCGGAAACGCGTAGCCGGATATTATAGTACACGCCGCCGTTTAATAATTTAGTATGAGTATACACACATCCGGCAGGGAAATTGATGTCAAGGAAACTTCTTTTTTATTCTTTAGTGGTTTCTCAAACTCCATGCGATGACGTCAGGAGGTTATCTGGTAATGTTGGTGCAGCTGTGTACAAATTATTTCATGTGTATTATCAACGGAAATGTATTATAGCCCTTTATGTAATAAACATCGGCATCAACCTGTAACGTTATTCGTAAGTGCAGCATGAAGCGGCTACTCGTGATCACCCTAGTGACGTGGCTAAACTATTTATGCACACATATATACTAAATATAAATCACATGTTTAGCTTGCGTTCATACTCCGAAACATGTAACGTTATTGTAAGGTTGTTACTCGTGGTCACCCTTGTGACGTAGCTAAACTATTTAAGTACACATATATACTCGTAATATTAATCACACTTTAGTTTCAGTTCATACTTCAAACATTAATTTATATACTATTTGACCTATCCATACCTTTTTCATATAAGCATTAATCATGTATTATTTACCTCTCCGTTCCTACCCTTACCATCGGAGGATTATGTTAAGCATGTCCCCTTTTCTAAACTCTCTCACTATACAGACTTTCATCTTTCACCTTCCTTCATTGTCCCCATCCCCCAATTTGTATCCTAGTAAGTGTTGTAATAGTTCATTAATCCTTAGCCAGTTTTTGTTGGTTTTGGCAGTTGTACATGTACCTAATATATATCACTAAAAATTAGCGTTATGACAGGAATACAAATACTATCAGTTAATTGCCAAGGTCTAGGTGATAAACTCAAACGCTTAGATACTTTTTTATTACTAAAAGATAAACACTACTCAATTTACTGCTTACAAGATACACATTTTGCTGACAATAAAATTAACAAAGTTAAAGTGGAGTGGGGTCATGACTGTTATTTTAGTAATTTTAGTTCTAGTTCAAGGGGTGTAGACATACTTATGAAAAATTATTTTGATTATAAAGTTCATAATATTAAAAGAGACAAAGAAGGTTACTTTTTAATTTTAGATATAGAAATCCAGAGATTAACATTAGCCACAGTTTATGGTCCTAACAGCGACAAACCAAACTTTTATCATCAAGTTTTTTCTGTTTGTGAAGAATTGAATAATGATTGTATCATGATATGTGGAGATTTCAACCTGCTTATTGACCCAAAAATAGACTACTTTAACTATGTACATACAAATAATAAAAATGCAAGAGAAGCAGTTCTACAATATAAAGAGAATTTATCTTTAGTTGACGATCTTAAGATTACGTGCAGCCCTATCTAAACACCACTCAGTGCTTATTAACTTTTGGTCAGGAACTTGTGATCTAACAACCAAAGTAGGCAAATCAATAAGATTGACAAACAACGATGACACTATCGTCGCCTACATAGTCGACCATTATAAACGTGCCATAGCTTTCGTGAACAGTTTGCCTGGTGCCTCAATATAGTTTGTCGACTGTCCGTATTATTCCATCGAACTATGGAATAAATATAAAAGGTACCCCCAATGAGACAAATGACAAAACAGCCGATGTCGTACTTAGAAGGCAGATAGACCTGCTCAATACAGAAATAACACGCTTAAACGCTGACCTAGAAACAAAATCTATCCACCTTAACAACTGTAGTTTAAAAAGCAGGGGTGGAAAAAAGGCGGGTTAAACTAGATATAAAACAAATTACAATCTATATAAAGACGGTGTCCATCCAGGCCCAAAACTAAGCCAAGCCTGGCTTAAGCTTCTTGTGAAAGATACCGCTGCTTTATGTAAATATCCTATTGAGAAACCAAGTGATGTGTTACAAATACAGGCTGAAGATGAGTATATGTAAAGCTTGATATTAATTGTGCTTCTGCATGGTAACCGTGCTATTGCAATAATATCACCTTGGCAACTCGTTACCGCGTATTATATAGAGTTATGCTGTTATATTAGACAGAGCTGACACAATGTATGACTTACTTAGTTATAATAAAATGACTAATAAAAATAAATGACCTAAAATAAGACCAGTATTGTTATTTTATTTATCTGAGTTATATTGTTTTTGTCCTGACTGACCAATTAATACCAATCTGCTCCTGGGTCTGCGGCATTAAGTGAAATACCATCTGTTTAAATAAAAAAATGGCCTGGTATAATAGACAATATCACTATAAATTGTAACATACAACCAACCAATACACCCAACAAACTTGGCATGGTAACCGTGCCAGTGATTTTATGCAAACGCGCAAAGCATTAACAAGCACTTACCATACACATAACCGGCATGGTAACCGTGCCAGTTGGTGTAATAAACCAAACAATTACACTGTAAGTAATAATTAATTGTGGTATTGTCTAATGAGTACAAACACCAACCGAAATATGGACCCGTCAAATATTCCGAAGAAATTAATTTTCAAACCAAGTAAACTACAGAGTACTCCGGTCACCTAAGCTCAAAAAAGAGCACGTCAAGACTCTCCGAATGAAATTCCGATTGAGTGCAACAAATGTGATACATTAATACATAACGGAGGTATTGAATGCTCAGGGTGTCACCTGAAATACTGTCAAAAATGTTCGAAAATTCCTGAAGCGATGGTGAACATTTCAACTGTAGATGGTCATGTAATAGCTGTAACAACACAATTCCGTACTTGAAAATATCGAAGCTACATTGTCTCGCCTAGAAATGAACAACACTAAAAGGATGGATCAATTTGAACATAGACTAGATTCGATAGAAACCAATGCGAAACAAGAAATAGCGAACGAGGTCGCGAAAATGAAAGTATCGGTAGTTGACAGCATCAAAGATGAAGTTATGAATCTGGTGCAAGAGAGGACGAAAGAACTAAACGACCGTAGGAATAAAGAACAAAATATAATTATATGTAATGTCCCTGAAAATGCAAGCGACAACAAAACAGCTGAAAAATTAGCCGACAAGTCCAGTATCTTAAAAATATCAACAAGCCTGGGAATCTCGGATTTAGAAGTATTACTTAAGTAAAGAATTGGGAACCCAACAGTGGGTAAATGCCGACCACTGATTGTAAAGCTAGGGAGTAAGAGCCAAAGAAAATTCCTACTGGAAAATGCCCGTTTCATCCCTACAAAGGTAGATGCCACTTTAAAAAAGGCGATTCTTCTAAGAGACCTAACATCTGAACAGAGACTAGAGGCAACACAAGGAAGACTTAATAAACATAAAACCAAAGCAGTGCAAGAAATTGAGGTCGCAACTAATATATCCTCCAGAGTTCAAAACAACGATGAACTGGATACTCTAGATACAAATGGTGCTCTAGCAGCATACAATGAAGAAACGCTATCAGAAATCGACACTGATATAACGGATCAAGCCCCTCCTAATCCCATAACTCAACAACAACATTCTTTTCAAAATATCATGGCTGAAGGTCATTTACCCTACGTTAATGACCAAACTTTTGACGGAGAAACCACCTTGGTATACTCAGAGTTACCAAGTACACAGTTACTAAGAGATCCAAGCTCGCCAGATGTAAATCGAGAATAGGGAGTCAGTTTTACCAGTTTTAAAGATGTAAAAACAGAAGATTTTAACATTCTATATTCTAATGTTGATACACTGACAGTATCAAAACACGAGGAACTAAAAAAAGAAATTAAGAACCTGAAATCAGACATTTTTTTATTAACGGAGACACTCTCAAAGCACTCACTATTTGATAATGACAGTAATAAACACCTGATTGATGGATTTACTGTATTTACAAATTATAGGTTTGAGAATTGTAGAAGAGGAATTTCTATTTATATCAAAGAGGATATTGATTGTGATGTCATAAACTTGGAAAATGACCTAGAGGAATCTTTATGGTGCAAAATTCAACTTTTAAGCAACAAAACCTTCATTTTTGGCTGCATATATAGAAGTCCAAGTAACAATGAGAACATACAAAAAATCAGTTACCTTTTTCGACAGCTGGAATCCATGCGCTATTCTCATTTGTTAATAACTGGTGACTTTTAACTTCAAAGAAATAAACTGGAATAATCTAATTATTATTGTTGTTTAACGGCACACCAACACATGTCTAGGTCATATGGTGCCGAAAAATAATAATCTAATAACATCAACTAATGAACACCACATTGCTACAAACTTCTTAGAATTAATCTAGGACAATTACTTGTTCCA
>JAUMGZ010165055.1:0-15741 GCA_032359645.1 Pododesmus macrochisma
CAAGTGTAAATGGGACCATGATCCTTAACCACACCAAATCAGAGTAAAATGACAAGTGTAAATGTGACCGTGATCCTAGCTTCACCAAATCAGAGAAACATGACAAGTGTTAATGTGACCATGATCCTTAACTACACCAAATCAGAGTAAAATGACAAGTGTAAATATGACCGTGATCCTACCTTCACCAATCAGAGAAACATGACAAGTGAAAATGGGACCATGATCCTAGCTACACCAAATCAGAGGAAAATGACAAGTGTGAATGTGACCATGATCCTAGCTTCACCCAAATCAGAGAAAAATGACAAGTGTAAATGGGACCATGATCCTAGGTACACCAAATCAGAGGAAAATGACAAGTGTGAATGTGACCATGATCCTAGCTTCACCCAAATCAGAGAAAAACGACAAGTGTAAATGGGACCATGATCCTAGGTACACCAAATCAGAGAAACACGGCAAGCGTAAATGTGACCATGATCCTAGCTACACTTAATCAGAGAACAATGACAATGATCCTTAATTACACCAATTCAGAGAAGCATGAAAAATGTAAATGTGACCATGATCCTAGCTCCACAAACATTACACGTGTATGCATTTGAAGGGTTGTTTAACGTTGTTATCATAAACCAATACGAGTTCCATAATCTATTCACAAATTAAAGATCCTTTGGTGACCCAGTGCTGTCTGACCTTCAATAAGTCCTTACGCTTTAAAATTTCGGCGCATACAAAAAGTTATTTCTACTACAAACATATAACTGACCACCCCCAAAGTTGGTTACGTCTATCTCGATTTTTGTTCATGTGTCAAAGTTACTCCCTTCTACCAATATCAAGCAACAATAACTATGACGCAAAATTAAGACATTTTAATATGTTTTACAAAGGACACTAAGTATAATACATAATTTTTTTCGTTTTGCATTCCAGGTTGTACCATGGAAGTTGTATTGAACTTTGATAAAAAAAACAAAAAGGCAAACCCTTATGTCGAATTTGATAACATTGTTCAAAATACTGTTGCCTGGAGATTCCAAGCAAATACGAAGTCCGCTATTCGAATCCCTCACTACAAGGGCAATGATAACCTCGAGAAAGCATTCACATTAATAGTCGTATTTAAGGACTTGTCCACCTCGGGGGTAAAGCAAAATTACTCTCTCATTAGCACATGTAGATCACAATCAAAGAAGGAAACCCCTACTATCGCGGTACGTGTCAACTCCATTGGACAAGAAGTGTATTTTTCAGTCGATCCGGAGAAGGACCAAAGGACAAGGGATATTGTTGAATTCGCATTACGTTATGACGTAAGTATTAGACACGTGGCTGCTTTGAAATACACGTTAAATGTTCTGAATAGATGTTCTGTCGTGCGAAAAGACGGATTCGCGATTTCAATTATATTCGCTTCAATTTTATTTCCTGATACATTATAGCATTTAAGTTACAATATACATACATAGTAATACTCAACTGTAGATGTGGTTAACAATCAACAAAGAATCAGATTGAGGCACATTTTTTCACCATATCACAAGTTGTTCATTCTATTATTTAATATAAATTAAATTTATTAGCTTAATAACCTCTTTCGTATTTCAGTTGCTTGATGTAAACATTTACCTAAATTAGATAGAAGTTTAACGTCTGAGCACTTAAAACCAGTGTTTACTTTAAAACAGACGCTCTACGAAAACAATACGGATTTATTTACCGATTTCTGATATCAGAATAAACAAGACATAATAAAATGAATTGGAATTTTTTTTTATCTTCCAACTGATTCGTATTACATAAAGTACAAATTCTCTGTTCTCGAGGAACTGCATTATAGCTGCCATTTTCAATGCGCAATGTATGTGACTGTATCCTATACTTACACAGAAAAGATTTTCTTGTATTTTTTTCAGGTCTATACTTTAATAAATAAATTTGAAGTTGAAAAGCATCAACAATATGTTTATACAAAATATGTTTTGCAGAATCATTAAATGAACTACAAAATAATGTTTTAAATGAAATTGTCATGTAAACGCTCATTAAACATGGCTAACAATAATTGTTCATCTGTAACATACTGACTGTCCCAGATATAAAAAAAAAACTTAGGTTACAAAATTCATTTTTTAACTTGCAGTACCCAATTGTCTTAACAATTTGGTTTACGGTCCAATAACTGTAACAACTCATCATAGCAAGCTTTAAGAATACAATTATTTGTTTTGAGGAGTTTCAACCAGTATTTTACAATAAGTCTATTCCGTTGGACGTATAATGCATAACGCCCAAGTTCATAATATATCATTGAATTATCAACACTTTTTTTTTACACCAAGTATATTTTTCAAAAATTGCATGTGAACCCTCTCAACTCCTGCAGCTAGGTGAAGATCCCACACCTCACAGGCATAATTTAAGATGCATCATACATAAGTATCAATCATAGACAATTTTGTTGTAATATTTTTAACATGAAACATTTTTATTCAATAAGAAACGAGACTTTCTACCTTGCACGGCGAGGTTCTTCTGTGTCATAGTAAAACTTAACATTGTAATTAAACGTAGAATTCACACACACCATTTTTCATGTGTGTGAATTTTCTTACTTTTTCTAAAAACAACGATTTTAGTTTTGTCTATTTTAATTGACAAGTTCGATATTTTGGTATAATTCTTGACACAATTAAACATATTTTGTAAGACAACAAAGTAATCAGAAAATAATACGGTGTCATCTGCGTACAACATAATCAAATTGTTCAACATTTGCAAATGCAAACTCTGGCGTTGGAGGCAACGAGTTCATTCTCAAGGTCGTCAATGATTAAAGCGATTTGATTGCTAACTGCGAAAAGAAACAATGGTTGCACAATATGTGCTGATGAACGCCATGACGCACATAATAGCGAGTCGTAATCGTGAAACATCACAGTTAAATAAAAACGACTAAAGTATTACTCCTGCTCATCATTGATAGTATGGGCACCTTCTTTGTCTGGCTATTACTCCTGCTCATTATTGATAGTATGGACACCTTCTTTATCTGGATATTACTCCTGCTCATCATTGATAGTATGGGCACCTTCTTTGTCTGGCTATTACTCCTGCTTATCATTGATAGTATGGACACCTTCATTGTCTGGATATTACTCCTGCTCATCATTGATAATATGGACACCTTCTTTGTCTGGGTATTACTCCTGATTATCAATGATAGTATGGGCACCTTCTTTGTCTGGGTATTACTCCTGATGATCATTGATAATATGGACACCTTCTTTATCTGGGTATTACTCCTGATTATCATTGATAGTATGGGTACCTTCTTTATCTGGGTATTACCCCTGATTATTATTGATAGTATGGACAACTTCTTTGTTTGATTGATATATTTCTGTTATTTTCATTTTAAAGAAAACAAGGTGGAACTACCTTCGATTTGTTTTTGATGCAAAAAAGATGTATGGTGAAATCATTCCCATCGACGAGAGTACTTCAGACATACGCATGGCATCAACGAAATATCAGAAGACTGAAGAATTTAATACAACAGGTAGGTTAATTATGGCTTAACACATGTGTCATACAACACATTGTAGCATAGCTTGTCTGTCAAAGTTCAGAGTGATTTTCCGTAATTTAAAAAAAAAATATGATGTTGTCGAGCCATAGTTTGAATTAGTTTAGATTTCGAAATCTACCTGGTTTAATTCGAAAACAGTTATGCAACATATTATAAAATGTTTCGAGTCACACCACACTAAAGAGAGCATCTGGTTTTTGGTTACAATAATAATGTCTGCAAATCGAATAGGTGATATCACTCATTCATTTTAAATTGGTGATATCACCTATTCGAATAGGTTTTATTATACATGTACAATTATAGACTTTAGATGAGGTCGATACATGATCGAAGAATTAATATCCACCAATGACGAAGTCCGCGGTCGATATTTCTTCTAAAGTCAATAAAACCTTGTATCTACCGAAATACAAAGGCTATAATTTTTTTATTATAAAAATAAGAAAACCATGATTTAAAAACATTACAACATACTATTTATAGATTGTCCAAATCATTATCGCCTTTTTCAATTAACGTTTTTATGCATATGCGGTTTCAAAATCACTTTTAGATGGCAGTTTATGACAGCACGAAATACTGTTTATAGACGGACACGTACGATCAATTTTAGTTTTTAAATAAAAAATTCTGTACGCAAGCAATCAATGCAACTTTTAATGGAAAATCAGACTATTTAAAGAACGACTGAGTCAATATCACTTTTCAATCAACGTTTTCTGCACGTAAGCTGCCATGTCACTTTTACAGGGAATCACGTGACCGGCTTTAGACCAATAGAATTTTAAGAATAATATAATTTTTAATAACAGAAAGTAAAACAGCGCCTCACCTATACGAATAGGAGATATCAGTGATTCGTTTTGAATTGGTGATATCACCAAATGGGAACAAGCAAATTAGTGAAATTTATATCCCCCGCTAGATGGACATTTTTGAAAAAAAAGCACATCGCATTGAGTACCAAACTTAACATGAATCTTCCATTTGTGTACTTGCATACCAAATTTTGTTGAAATCGGACCAAATGAACAAATGAGTTACACTCAAGGTCACATCTACTGACTCTATCAATCCAACACGTAGGCTGTAATCACTAACATTCATATAATTCCGTACAATAACAACATTTATATTCCAAAGAGTGAACGCATTATATCTTGACGTAAGCAGAATATGTATTACATATCTTTCTACTTATTTTTTTACTCTATAGCTACATTGGAAAAGAAGAATGGATTTTTTACGTTAGGACATTGTCATGAATCCAATGAGGTCTTTGATGGTCAAATTGCAGAGGTAAGTACTCTATAAATCAAAAGTCGGTAAATAACAATCAGTAAACAGGTTTTAATATCTTATCGTCAGGATAAATAATTCAGCACTGTTTAATATTCTAGAATCCAACACGGTGATCAAAGGAATGTTAAATCTCGGTGCAGAACAAAAGCGTAGGTGTGTTGCATCACGATACTTGTCAAACTTTAAAACATTCGGTACATTAATGCATTTGGGTACAGACATATGATTGTGTGGCCGTAACCAGAGGGGGGGGGGGCAATTTTCTGCCCCCAAGAAATTTTGCAATATTTCTTATTTACCATGACAAAATTCCTGACAAATATATAAATATGTTTGTGCGACAAAAACAAGTTTTACACTCTACCGACTTCCCTTAGGTTACGGCCGTGTAGACTACGGCCCTGCATACGTTATTAAGTGAAGGTAACGGCCCTGGATACGATATTCAGTGTAGGTTACGGCCATGGATACGTTATTAAGTGTAGGTTACGGCCCTGGGTACGCTATTTAGTGTAGACTACCGCCCTGGATACGTTATTAAGTGTAGGTTACGGCTCTGGATACGTTATTAAGTGTAGGTTACGGCCCTGGATACGCTATTTAGTGTAGACTACCGCCCTGGATACGTTATTAAGTGTAGGTAACGGCCCTGCATACGTTATTCTGTGTAAACTACGGCCCTGGATACGTTATTAAGTGTAGGTTACGGCCCTGGATACGCTATTTAGTGTAGGCTACGGCCCTGGATACGTTATTAAGTGTAGGTTACGGCCCCGGATACGTTATTAAGTGTAGGTTACGGCCCTGGATACGCTATTTAGTGTAGGCTACGGCCCTGGATACGTTATTGAGTGTAGACTACCACCCTGGATACGTAATTAAGTGTAGACTACCGCCCTGGATGCGTTATTAAGTGTAGGTTACGGCCCTGGATGCGCTATTTAGTGTAGGTTACGGCCCTGGATACGTTATTCAGTGTAGACTACGGCCCTGGATACGTTATTCTGTGTTAAGTTGCAATTTTCTGTTTTATTTGAATTAACAATATTTTACCTTGTTAATATGTTTTCCAGTTGCAGGTATCCACAAAGGCGTGCTTTGACATGGATAAACCAGAGCCAGGCAGACCACTATAAAAGAGATCACAAAATCCTGTTATCTGTTGTTAAGGACTTTATTTATTATTAATATATTTATTTGATTGTGAAAAGGAAAAACTATGTTACAATTTTTTTTTATAATATGAAGTAATCACAATGGAAATAATCATACAATACCATGAAAACAAACATTCCAAACTTGATTTTGATTGAATTTGTTTATAAATATGTATGTCAATTAAGATCTTCTGTCCTTTCTGCACTAATTGAATTTAAATATAAATATGTAAGTCAATTACATCTTCTGTCCTTTCTGCACTAATTGAATATAATTTTAAATATGTAAGTCAATTACATCTTCTGTCCTTTCTGCACTAATTGAATATAATTATAAATATGCATGTCAATTATATCTTCTGTCCTCTTTGTACTAACAGAATAAGTTAAAGTGATAAGAGAGAGTGTATATATATATATATATCTGCAGCACGTAGTTCCAAATGAATATGTTCAAAGCAAATAGTGGATTGTTTTACATGTACCTTGTTTATTTTCATTTAGAGTTTGAGAATTTTTTTGATCAATTTCATCATGTGATAATTTGCGGGCAATGTTAACTTTATTTGACTCATTGATATGTACTATATTGATATGCATAGCATGTTTTATGTGACGAAAATATGACTCATTTCTATTTCAAAGTAATATGCAGTCTTGGACATTTGTAAGTGACAGGTTTCAACCTAATGGTATCTTTTACCTTTTCCATTAATGTATTCAATGTCGCTCGTTGGTTTTTTTTTTAAGAATTTTAAACTAATTTATTATTCAAATGACGAAACAACAATATAAATAGGTAGGTGTTTAGGTGTACAGAAGATGGAAAATTGATCTATATGTTATGTATTTTGATTATTTTGAAAGCCAATAATTTTTTTATCTCAAAGATTATTTGGAGAACTGTTTTACATATATGTTTTAAATATATAAGAACAAGCATTATTAGGGAATTAAAATCTCGAGTTATAAAACATCTCAACTAACAAGAAGTAGTATGAGATGATCATTTGGGACCTTATATGAAATTCTCTCGTTATCAATATGACCAGTCACTTTTGCTGTTTTGCTTTTCGTACGCAGATCTGTGACTCGTGCACATATACATTGCTCCTGTCTAGACATTATTAGTTCGTACACCATATTCTCTACCGATAATGCATGTCGAAGAAAGTGCACAGAAGATAGAAACAATTATCTTGTTTTTTTTTTAAATGACATTTTTATTGTGTACTGTTTTACGTGTTTAACTTGTGAACATATAAGATAACAATAAAGTCCCTTTTATACTAATATATAAAACAACAACTTATTGTCACTTCATTATCCATTTCATGTTTATCTGCTCATTCATTGTACGACGTATAATTTTGTCTCTGCTTTGTATTTGTAACTATGGTGTTCTAATTTCATGTTTACAAGCGGTTTTGAATAAAGAACTTGTTAAATAAACTACATTTGAGACGTTTCATTGGAACAACCTGTATTAGAAGTCAATCTCCTTTACTTTAACATGTCTGCTTCCTTGACTGACGTTTTGACCAGGTTTTGTGATTTACTTTATCAACATTCATGGTTCCTTGACGGACACCAGATTTGGTGTTTTACTTCATTAAAAAAAACATACTCTTATACAAAAACATAAGTACGGACGATCTGGCTTGGTCAGGGGTTTTACACAAACAAAATCCATAATTTCTTTACGGATGTTCTGTTCAGGTATTTTCGTAACTCTCTGCATATTCCTTTGGCAAAACCGTTTTATAGTCCTGTGGAGTGTGTTTTTTGTCCTTCATCAGAAAAATCGGAATTTTCATACACCCCTCGCCTTGACTAAGCAGCTTTGTTTTATTGAGGTCTTGAAAATTCTAAAACAAGAGGCCCATTGGGCCTTGTCGTCTATCTGGCTGAAATAGGCCTATAAGTAAGTTATGGGCATATGAATACTTTTGACCTCAGTGAAATACTTTGAACAAACTCCATGCACAAATGTTAATACATACCAAAGCATAAAGAACTGTGTCTTCAAGTTAATAACAAATTTGAATTTTTATCAAACTTCCCCCATTATGGCCCCAAATGGCGCCCCTCTTAGAAATTAAGACCCTACATTTGAATAAATCTGAACCCCTTCCCTTAGAAATGTCCTGTACCAAGTTTGGATGAAATTTGTCCAGTTGTTTTGGACAAGAAGTCGAAAATGTGAATAGTTGACCTATTGGCTAAAGAGTTGAATTTTGAGCCAAAAACGCGTAACTTGTTTGACCCCAGGGTCACGCCTTGAGTATCTTGGTTCTGCATGTCCTAAAGTAACTACATACAAGAGCGTTAAGTTCTAGACCTTCTAGTTTATTATACGATTTTTGAAATTTTGTCAAACATTCCCATTTTGGCCCCCTAGTGGCGCCCCCCTGAGGGTCGAGCCCCTTTGATTGAACTAATCTGATTCTCCGTTTTCTATGAATTAAAGTCCACCTTGAACCTTCGATCCCAACGAACTGAAAACCTAGAAATTAAGACCCTACATTTGAATAAATCTGAACCCCTTCCCTTAGAAATGTCCTTTACCAAGTTTGGATGAAATTTGTCCAGTTGTTTTGGACAAGAAGTCGAAAATGTGAATAGTTGACCTATTTGCTAAAGAGTTGAATTTTGAGCAAAAAACGCGTAAATTGTTTGACCCCGGGGTCACGCCTTGAAAATCTTGGTTCTGCGTGCCCTAAAGTTACTACATACCAGGGCGTTAAGTTCTAGACCTTCTAGTTTATTATACGATTTTTGAAATTTTGTCAAACATTCCCATTTTGGCCCCTAGTGGCGCCCCCTGGGGGTTGAGCCCCTTTGATTGAACTAATCTAATTCTCCGTTTTCTATGAATTAAAGTCCACCTTGAACCTTCGATCCCGATGGACTGAAAACCTCATATAACTATTTTCTCTTGCGCGTCCATTGGTGACAGTTGTTTCGTAGCCAAACCTGGAATGCGGGTCAATGGTCTCTTACATTGGTACTGTAGATGCTGTATATATTGATAGCATGTTGCAGTCTGCTATTTTGTATACTGACTTGAATTCTTGAAAGATCAACCTCCCCGCTTCCCGCATGAGACTAAAAGACCTAAATATAGATATATATTAAAAAATTTAATAATTACACTTCATGGCGCTGCAAATCATCTGAACAACCAACCGCCCATATCAATTGTCCATACGATTGTCTAAACGATTAAAGGTATACAAATATTTACAAAAGGCAATTGAGGACACGAAAATTGGACATAGCCTAAAGCCATAAACAGTGCCTTATAAATGGCAGATTCACAAAAATATGAATCCCTTCCTTGTCGATCCTACATACCACGTGTGTTTGGAATGAGTCCAACGAGTGATTCGGAAGTTATTACACAAAATTACTTTCTTTCATTTCTTGGGTCCAGTTGGCGAAAGAATATCAAGACAGCAAGGCTTTCCTATTGACTTTGTATTGGCGTTGTTTTCACCCCAGCTTTCCAAAGGTAGCTGCCTCATGATATCTTGTATGCACTTGACAAGCAATATCAATCTTTACCGACATATCGTACAGAGTAATCTGTACATATACCGGTGATGCACCAGTCTGTCTGACATCTCGTGTGTAATATCCAAACCCTCAGAGATATCTTGTTTCAGTTGAAAAATTAGATGAGTTGAATCAACAGAACGAAAGACATTGACAAACCAACTACAGTCATATTAATCAATTCAGCACAAGAAAAAAAGGAATTAAAATGACGCCACAACAATCCATAAGACTAATTATTCATTCGGACCTAGTTGGGTGGTGTTCTTAAACAGATTAATGAGGCCTCAACCTCCACGCCTCTCGTATGAAAAGTATAGACACTCATATACACATTTAATTAGTACACTTCATGGCGTTGTCTAGTACTTTAATAATCAACGTTAACATCAATTGTCAATAAAAATCTAAATGAGTAAAACGTTTTTACACATTTACAAATGACAATTAGAAACATGAAAATCAGATGTAGGCAAGCAGCACAAAAGGACACAAAGTAATTAAAGTATGGTAGATTCGTAAAGGAGACAGTATAGCAATAGTTTCATTATTGAATCAAAGTACTGGCGGTACTGAAACTCACATCAAGTAATTGTTTGACATTTGAATACTTTTGACCACAGGATCATGCCTTGAACAAACTTGGTTCTCCATGCCCTAAACTAAATATACACCAACAAACTTAAACACAAGGCCTTTTTTGATTTTTAAATTTTTTCTTCAAACTTTTCCAATTTGTGCCCCCTCAAAGGGATACCCCCTGGGGACATAGCCCAATCATTTGAATAAATCTGAACCCCCCTTTCCCTAGGGAGTCTTCCTCACTATTTGGAATGAAATTGGTCCAGTAGTTTTAGACGAAGATATCAAAAATGCGAAAAGTTCACATATTCTCTCTATATATATATATGGTGTTGAACTTTGACCTAAAAATGCCTAACCTATTTTTGTCCCTAGAGTCACGCCTTGAACAAACTTGGTTCTCCATGACCTAAAGTTACTACATACCAAAGTATAAAGCTCTAGGTCTTCTAGTTTCCAGGAGGTTATGTCAAACTTTCCCCATTTAGGCTCCCGATAGCGGTGCCTACTGGGGGCCGAGTCCTCTTATTTGAACAGATTTGAGCCCCTGCCTAATGTTAAAAGTTAACATATTTGCTATAGTGTTGAACTTTGACCCCAGGGTCACGCATTGAACAAAATGGGTTCTCCAAACCCTATAGTTACTATCTACCAATACATTTAGCGCAATGCCTTCTTGTTCTTTGGAAGATCTTTGAGATTGTGTCCAAGTTCCTTCTGTAAGCCCCCTAGTGGCGCCGATCCCTTCTTTTGAACAAATCTGAAACCCCCTACCCCTAGCGAACCTCCCCCCCCCCTCTCTCTCTCTCTCTCTCTCTCTCCCTCATACACATACAACTCAGCTATAAGGTGTGTGGATCAGTATACGTATGTATTATATGTTAACATGCAAGGTAGTATGTATGATGAGCAAAGGTGTGAGAACATGTTTTCATGAATATGTGTAGTGCTAACATGTTAGCCAGAGCTCCTCGTCGCTGGTAAATGTATGATGCTGGGGTATTAAAAAAAGTTGATGAAATTGGTCCAGTGGTCAAAAATGTAAAAAGGTTACGACGACGGATGACGGACGGGATTTGTATGAGAAAAGTCCACCTTGGATCTTTGACTAAAAACCACACTAAACAAAATTTGTCTCCCTTCGTTGATGGGGAGACAAAATGAAAATTAAGTAACTTAATAATATGCGGAAATATACACATACTGACAAAGATGTGTCGCCCTTGCTATCAAACTTCACTTAAATTTCGTCATCATGTTTTCAATCCCAAAGCCCTTAGAAATCAGGTCATTTTAGTCGTGCAGTTAGGTTACAGAAACCAAGGTGTGACAAACCGATGGACAGACGGACACACCAAAATAAAAATAACATGTATCCCAGTTTTCCCCCTGTAAAACAAGTGGCAAGAAGAAATAACCATCGAGAATAACAGAATCAAAAACGGGAAAGGGTAGTATATAACCTGACAAGTCTGTCATACCAGTCATTTTTTAATTATTGTGATCGCTCTTTGTCTGTCGTCGTGCGTCGTTCGTTGTCCGTAAAATTTGCACATTTTCGACTTCTTCCCAAGAACCGCTGACCAAATCTCAACCACATTTTGCAGGAAGTATCCCCATAGAAAACTGCTTTAAGTGTGCAATTAAAAAGGAGATGGTCCCCATAGGGCCCAATAAGGGGCAAAACGGAATAATTTGGGTATATTTTGTTTAAATCTTCTCACGAACCGATGCTCCGATTACTTTCATATTTAAAATGCATGATATTTGAGTCAATGTTTAAACGTTTGCAAACGAAAACAATATCTGTGAATAAACGAACTTCTAGGGGGCGCTGAGGTCGACATATGGTATTTTTCTCATTTTCAACTTCTTGTCAAAAACCGCTGGGCCACTTTCAACCAAAATTAGTAGAGAAGTAGTTTATACGAAAAACCAAGACGATATTCTAAAGCCGACGGTCCATGAACATGGGCAACAAAGGGAAAACGTGGGACGCACACAGAAAAAAGAACCAAATATACATGTATTAACTAAAAAGGAAATATCATGAAAATCCTATTACAAAAACAGCTGCTTCAAGTTGGCGGATAAAGGGAATGGCCCCCGTATGGGGACAAAAATGGATAAAATAAGGTTACTTTTTAAAAATCTTCTCACAAACCAACGCTCCGATTACATTCATTTTTGATAGGCATGATCCTTAAGCCAATGTTTACAAAGCTTGTGAATAAAGATAAAATTATTTTTCCACGTTTTCGAATTCTTCTCAACAACCACTTGGCCAATTTCAACCAAATTTAGTAGAAAGTACCACATGGGTAGCTGCCACAAGTTTGCGAATAAAAGGGGCACTGGCCCCAATAGGGGCCCATACGGCGACAAAAAGGGGTAAAATAAGGTTATTTTTTTAAAACTCACAAACCGATGTTCTGATTACTTTCATATTTGATATGCATGATCCTTGAGTCAATAATTACAAAGTTTGCGAATAAAAAAATAATCTGTGCACAAATGAACCACAGGGGATGCTTCAGTCGACAAAGGGTATTTTTCACATTTTTGACTTCTTCTCAAGAACTACTGGGCCGATTTCAACCAAAGTTGGTAGAAAGTATCCCCATAGCTAGCTGCTTCAAGTTTGCGAAAAAGGAGGCTGGCACCCAAAAGGGGAAAAGGGATAAACTAAGGTTACTTTTTAAAAATCTTCTTCTCATAAACCAAAGCTCTGACTACTTTTATATTTATTATGCATGATCCTTGAGTCAATGTTTATAAAGTTTGCGAATAAAAAATAATCTGTGAATAAATTAACCACAAGGGTGCGCTTCAGTCGACATGGGGTATTTTTTAGATTTTCGACTTCTTCTCACTTTTGCCGATGAGAACTGATTTGTTCGAAACACGTGTTCAGGAGAATAAGTTTAAAAATTCATATTTTGACTACCTGCACTTTCAAAAATGTTCACAGTGAGTGAACGGGACTGTATGAAAATAGTCAACTTCGTTTTCCGAAGCGAGAACGACGGCTGACAAGCTGACCCAGTTACGTTTTATTTTGTGTTATCTGAAAACGTTTAGGTCTGGCACAACATAACCAAATCTTAAGCATTATGTTCCAAGTTTTACATCTTCTGTGTAAAATCCTGCCATTCATGAGATAATCATGCACTAACATTGGTATCCGACAAAAATGATGAGGTATTCGACTTTGTTCGCACAAACTCTTCCATTTTCCATTCACCATTGACTTTTTGTAACTTGTATGGTTTCAATAGAAAAGATGAATTTGCGCTAAAAAATGTTATTTTGTTCATCGCAGTCGAGAGTTCAAACTGTACCGTTAACTCTATCTGCAGTGCCTTTTTCTGTACCGTTAGTTCAATATTTTTGTTGAGGGTAGCTGTATCAACGCTCGTTAAATCTCCATTTCGTATGAAGAGTAGAGTACACTTTTTGGCTCTAAGATTATTCAAGTCTTTTTACGTAACTATTTTTTATTTTTTAAATTCTGATATAAGAATAACTTCCCTTTTTGAAAAAAAAACTGCTAATGGAAATATAAACAGCATTTTCACAACGATCGCATTTCAGACAGAACACAAACATTGATGGGCAATATTTCAGAATGGTTACAACCAGAAAGTGCATTAACAGTGGTGAATACTACTCAGCTGTTCACATTTTATTGCTCGGGACAGTGTTATTGTTTTTGATTTATGTTATCGGGCAAAGTCATTCTATTCATAGATGTAACAGATATGATTTTACCTGTGTTTTGATTGAACAGGTATTGGTGCTATTGTTAAATTCAATGCTGTCCTCCCTAATCACAGTAAACTCTTCCATAGTGTATATACTAAACTCAGTAAAAATACATGTCACTTCTAATGGACACTACGGTTATGTATTCACTTTCTTTCGGAACTCACTTAAGGCCATCGGCTTTCCAAAGCTCACACTGGTCCGGGATTACGACATTACACCGGATCTCGCTGTTTACACCTGGTTTATTCACTGTATGCACCGGATAAAAATGATCGAATGTGGCAGGTATGTGTCACACATTTCGATTTTATGGTATTACTTTGAGTGAAAATTGAAATAAAAATACCTTGAATGAACACTACAAACATTCATCTGCATACCTGATATACCATTTACACTGTAAATTCAAAAGTGTGGAAGTTTTTGTGCACACAGTTTACTTGCGCAGCAGAAAAATTACATTCGAGAAAAAATTGTTGATCATTTCCCATTCCTTTCTCCATTTCAAGAGAATATTATCCACTTTTAAGTGCAGGTGAACACGCTAATTGAACCAATAAGTGAAAACATAACGTATTTTGACACATTATCTTTAGATTATTATCATATTTGTACATTTACGTACGTGGCACCGGATCAACATTTAAGTATAGGCAACGGGTCGATTTCGATTTTTTGGCAAGTTTGTTATGTTTTCCTTGTGGGTCCGCATATTCATTGTTAGACTATGTTGTTTCACGGGCGTATTGAATATCGAATATCAATGAAAGTCCAAATGAGAAGTTGATTGATATTCGTATTTAGAACTAAGTTTTGATATTTAACTCAACAACTATAACCTCGCATGTGTGTGTGTGTGTGTGTGTGTGTGTGTGTGTGTGTTGTAAACTTTCTGCTGTGTATTCGTATAATTTTATTAACTTATTGCATACGGTATTTATGTATCTGCGATGTCTTCCATTTTTCTATGAATATCTTTTCAATTTAACTTATATTTGGCCCCCGGTAAACTTCCCGCTTGTCCCTTTCCACATGAAAACCAGGATTTCACGGTAACACTAGCAAGGTAATTCTTTATCGATAAACATAGAAATTAAATCGAAAAAATATTCATAGAAAAAATACTTGATGGAAACATTTCTTTAAATTGAATTAAATTCGTTTAGTTGTTGTGAAAAATATCCATAAAAATTAAGTTTGACTTCAAAATATAAGAAAAGACATATTTTGGATTCCAGAGACACACATCGAACAAATTCAATATTCATGCTAATAATACAATATACAATTTAAATTCACAATCGCTATCATCCATCAAAACATACGACTTCTCCACACTTTACACTACCATACCGCGTGCTAAGCTAATGTCTAGACTCAAAGATCTAGTATGTCATGCTTTTATGGGTAAAACAGGCAATCGCAGGTATAAATACATTGTATAACAATGGTCAATTTGAGTACTATGGTTGTTACGGCGTGTATAACAATGCACGATTGCATACTTTGTCTAAGGCGATTCGGACGCAAAACAAAAATACACTGAAGATGTTGTTAGTACATGTATGCTGAATTTTCTTATCGACAACATATTTGTTGAATTTGGAGGCCAGATTTTCCAGCAGACTATTGGAATTCCTATGGGGACTAACTGCGCTCCGCTATTAGCGGACCTATTTCTGTATTCATATGAGGTAGAGTTTATCCAAAAGCTACTCAGTTCCAAGAGAAAAACTTTGGCAAAGTCTTTTAATTTCACTTTTCGCTACATAG
>JAUMGZ010165066.1:0-27861 GCA_032359645.1 Pododesmus macrochisma
AATGAGGCAACGGTGACAAAAATCACGATGGTTATGATGGACAAAAACCATACCGAATAATAATACAAAATTGTCTTTAACATTTAACATCCCAATACAGATTATGTCTAAAAGTCCATTTGGTTTTATAGTTGCTTGGGAAATAGTTATGAATTATTTGCAACATGTAAATGTCTCTGCCTCCAAAACTAATGAACAGCTGCATATTGAATATATATAAAACTGAGCATTTTCTTTTTAAAAAGATTTTTTTTTCAACTTTCACTCTTTAAAAAGAACAACAGTTCCATTTTAGCTATATGATATAAAAAAAACTCTGGTATTTGGGAGTTAATTTTATTTTTTAATTCCACAGTACCTTTTCAACATTTTGTATCCTTTACATGGCTTAATTTTTGAACATCAACAATCAAATTAAAATTTAAAATAGCATAGCATAAGGAGTACACAAAATAATGACACATGAAATTTATCTCCTAACATTCTGGTGCTGAATTGTTTGATGCAGTTATTTGTTTGTTTGTCAATGTTTCTAGTTCTGTTGATGCCACTCATCCTGTTATATATCAAAAATTCATAAACAATTAATTTTGCTTTCAATCCCTGTTTGTGGTGAAATTTACTGACACAGAGCACAGTGATAATATACCTGAATCCTATTTCTCCAATTTAGAAGGATACATATGAACTATAAAAGCTCAGGTATAGTGGTTTTTAGAATTTGGTTTTTTAAAACTCAACTTATTATCACTTTTTTATTTTGATCCATGAGTGTTGCCAACTTTACTAACAATGGTGCAAATTTCAACCACGCTTCAAATATTTGCTCCTAATTCAGGAAACTACATATGAAATGTAAAAGCTCTGTGGGTAAAATATATTTACATATTGGACACATCAATTTATGTCAGTTTTTAGCTCGAAGATTATTATTATTATTTTATATAACAGTTGGTAGATTTTAATACTGTCAAAATCAATTTAATACACAGTTTAGTATTTTCTTTTGTGGTGTGATTAAACAAAGCAATTGAATTGAATTCAACATTTAACTCGCCATAAAATCAAAGAACTCGGTGCAGTATTGTATCACATTGCTAACAATAGTTACCTTTCTTGTCCAAGTCAAATGGTTTAAGCTTGATTTGCTTGAGCTGTTCTTCCAAATTAGGCACGGATTGAGATCTTAGAACACCTATTAAAACATAAGGAAAATAACTTAGTTCTCGACTGCGACAAGAAGCAGATCATGTTTTAATTTGTTCTTAATAATAATTAAGTAGACCTTTATTAGCAAATGTAAAAGAAAAGAGTGTTAAGGATGCGCGCTTCTCACATTTTTGTATTTACTTAAGATTTTTTGTAACTCCTTTGGCATTTTCCATAATAATACATTAGAAAATGTTTGCCAACCGATCCCTATATAACCTCTGATAGTATTTTTAAAATATACACCTTATATACCCATCTACCAAAATATTTTTTAAAAAATTGTAAAATAGTAAATCGAAAACCACGACGATATTCTAAAACTCTTTCCCTATTATTTCTAGCCCCTAAACATATATTTTTTTTAATATATTACTTATGAAAAATCTAGAAGCGTTCTTTTCCCGCCACAATTTAAAACGCTTAAATCTCAAAAATAGGATCATTGACCTATACTTATTTTTTGCATAAATGAAAAGCATATATATCAATTGGCTTATATAATGAAAATCAGCCAATCTGTAAGACGTTCATCCTCAGTAGCGGTCATCATTAATTAAATATGGTAGAGATGAGTTACAAATACAAATAATTACTGTAAAGTGCTACAATTTATTTTGCTAGTATATTTTATTTAATATTATATAATATTTAAAAATAAATTACAAATGTTAAAATATGTGCACAGCAAAAAACCTATTTACAAAAAGAAAGGCATAATTAATTCATTTATTGAAAATGTGTGCTAATGAATATATAAGCATGCATCAGAGAAATTGTATTACTGTTTATTGTTTAATAAAAAAATATATATACTTATAAGTTATTCCTCAACAAACCGTAAACTCAAAAACACCAGCGTATTATTATGTGCTTTACATCAGTATAGCAATAAGGGCTACATCAGTGTATTGTAAAAATCAAACAGTGAGTTGATACTCCATAAGCATGTTTCACTATTCAAATCACCAAAGTGTTACCCCATGAAGTGTATTAAAGCATTTTATAGTAACACAGAGGAATATAATATATGTACCGGTAATAATCACGAACCAAAAGAGATGTCACCCATATGAAGTTCAAGACCTCGTGTATCTTGGGTTTTTGTCACTGTACTAATTAACCACACTTACAATACAGAAGTACGTAAACTAGTTGTAGAGATATTGAACAGATGAATGAGTTAACTTATTACATTAAAAAAAGTCATGCTTTACAAGACTTAAAGCAAATTGTACAAACCACATATTAACACATAAACACAACATCGTGCTAGGAAAAGTCAACGTATCCATTGTGCAGGTGGGCGTAAAATACAAAAATGCAACCTGAATCATGCCTCCGATAAATATGATATTTATAAGAGGGGAGCCAAAACTCTGTGTGAAATACCCCGTCGCGAACCCCAGATATTGCTCGAAGCTGCTGTCATTCATGGACGTAAGAGAAGAATTAATTTTGAATAGACAAGACTTCAGTAAATCAAAGTTACAGAGCCAATAGGGCAACGGTAACAAAAATTCACGATGGTTATGATGGACAAAAACCATACCCAATGATTTCGGTTTAAAATTACACTGCAATAGATCTATTTAACATTATGTATTAATAGATAAATAAGGACTGTATGTTTGATAAGCAAGGTAAAAAGTTGAATGTTACACTTTGGAAAAGAGCAAAACAGCTGACTAAAGTAAGTCGGTTAAAAATACAATGTTGATATTATAATTTGTATAGCTTTTGAAGCTTACAATAAATATAGTGACCTTATTATAGCATTAAGGACATAAGCAAGTCGGTCAAACTTTAGATACAATATACAAATATAACATCAGTTTACAATCATTCTAAATCATTGATCATAACAAAATCTTAATGGCACCGAAATAACATCTTCAATGAGTTATATACTGTTAGACTAATATAGTTTATAATATAAGTGCGCAACATGTTAATTTCACTTTGTTAATTGTTTATAATATGTAACGGTGTTATATATCTCACACACGTGCCACAAACATGCTATAAAATATTAAATAAAGACCAGCGAAAGGCAATTCATCAATAAAATACAGCAAGGGTGTGACATGCAATGTAAGAACAATAAATCATTAAAAAATAGCTACCATCTTATAATATATGGTGCATTTAAGCTAAAAAATATATCTATAAAAACATATATGTAATTAGTGCTACAAATATTAGACACTATAAATATATACTATGACACATCAAGGCAATACTATATAGTATGTACATGCTTATAAGATGTACTACATACGAGACTTTAAATCAGACGGATTGATGGGAGGGGGATCTGGATATACTGGATCAGGAGAATCAGGAGAATACGTTGTTGATATGACCACATCTTCTATTTGTTTAGGAGGTGGCGGTGCAGGAGCCGTATACGGTGGTATAAGGTCCTCCCCCTCAAAATGTTTCGCACCTATAGTAATGGAATACACAAAATTCTGCATATGCATATATATGAATCAAATTTGTAAATAACACCTTTTTATATGACCAAGTTTATTTTAAGAAAAAATGTGTGCCAATTGATGTTTGTCCTATATTCAAAAACAATTTATTAACACATGTAACATAACAGGTAGAAACATTATTCTGTGAAGATATATAGAGAGCTACTCCGTAGTAAGATACATGTTCATGCACATGGCAAAGTGTATGGTGTTCCTTCATTATACTTGATGTACAATAAAAAATGAATGTTTGAGCAGGATTATAGTTCAACATTGTACTACAATATGTAACAACGAACATTATTATTAATAAATTATGAATGTATTCTCTATTATGAATGTAAATAAAATTAAATGAATGTTTTACTCTTAAAAGAAACAAACAAATCAGCTTAAAGTAAGTCCAAGAGAAAAAAATATATTGAAATTATCTTTTTATAGCACTTGAAGCTTGCCATGAATATACAGACTAATACAAAAATGCAATCTGAATTAGCCTCCAATAAATGTGATAGTTATAAGAAGAAGGAGCCAAAACTCTGTGTGAGACAACCCGCCCCGATTCCCAGATCTTGCTTGAAGCTGTTGTCATTAATAGACGCAAGAGAAGAATTAATTTTGAATGGACAAGACTTCAGCAAATCACAACTACAGAGCCGAATGGGGAAAATCATATTATAAAAGACATTAGCAAGTCAGTCAACCTTTAGATTTAATATAAAGATATAACATCAGTATTTAACAAATCTGAAAATATTGTTCATATATTAGCTATATCTTAAGAAAATTGTAGGATCCCATTTTATCTTTAAAATATAACCAAGAGAAAGGCGGTGTATATTGCAATAGGGAGTTTTTTGGTGAACCACTCTTTGTTAATTGATCATTATATAAATGTGCATATCTAACACACAAATATACTATATAAGGATGCGAGAGGCTTGTATGCTTGTTTAACAGCATTAATTTGAGTTCATAACCTGCACCAAGGCATGGTTTCATCAACAAAATACGGCAAGAGAGTTTGAAATGCAATTTAATAATAAATATTCATCATCATGTAGCCACCAACATTTAATATATGATTCGTTAAACCCAAAATAAAAATATATATAAGTAAATAGGGTTATGTGGTTATACTTATAACAGACTATGTAATGGAGTATTTCAGGGCAGTGCTATATAATATGCACATGCATATAAAATGTGCTACATACGAGACTTTAAATTGGATTGACTGCAGGGAGGGGGTGGTTCTTGATGTACTGATGCAGAGGGATAATCTGTTGATACAGCCACTTCTTCTATGTGTTCAGGAGGTGGTGGTGCAGGAGCCTTATATGGAGGTATGGAGTCATTTCCATCAAACGCCTTCAAACCTTTAGTTGTGGAATTCACAGATTTATCACTGCATGTACAATATGTTTGCATAAACTTTGACTAAACCATGTTTTTTATATATACATATAATACCAGGTTTATTTAAGAAATATAATGTGTGCCAATTGATTTTTGTCCTAGATTTCTTAGTGAACTCTGGCTCGATAAGAAATACCAACATATTTCAGTATACATGTATAGAGAACTACTCTGTAATGGGGCACACGTATATGATAACGTGTGTAACATTCCTTTATTTTACTACATGTATATGTACAATAAAAAGTACTACATGTTTGAGCATGATTCTGGTTAAAAATTGCACTACAATATATATCACTGAACATAACGTATTTAAGATAAATTATGACTGCATTATGAATATTAATTGAATGGTTTAACCTGATAAAGGAGCCTTACAGTTGTATAAAGTACGCTAATTAGATAGAGAAGGTTGACATAATAATTTTTATAGCTCTAAAAACTTCCTTGAAATATAGAGACTTAATCATAAAGAGACATAACTTAAAAACAAACTGTAAGATCACTGAAAGCGGCATTTTAAATTGAGAAATATACTGCAAGTGAAAGACAAGTGTACATCGCATGTAAACAATTACTTTTGTTGAATACAATTTGTTATGTGCTTATTATATAACTGTGTTACCAAATTTATGTGTCTGACGCATGCATTATAGAGAAGACAGGTGCATGTACTAGCTTTAGTACATTTTAGTACACTTTATTGATTTAGTACATAACCACCAGGGAATGGTTTCATTAATAAAATACAGTAAGAAATTGACATGCAATGTTAAAATTTTAAATCATTTATCATTCTATCAACTTATACATATTCTAGTACATTAAAGCCCAAATAAAAGGAAATATCAGTACATGGGATTATATGGTGATACTTATAACACATTGGGTGTACTGGGATATATCAGGGCAGTGCTATTTAATATGCACATGCTTATAAATGTGTGCTACATACGAGACTTTAAATCAGATTGATTGATTGGAGGGGATGGATCTGGATGTACTCGAACAGGGGGATACTTTGGTGAAATAGTCACATCTTCTTTTTGTTCAGGAGGTGGTATTGCAGGAGCCTTGTATGGAGGTATAGAGTCATTCCTTTCAAACGTCTTCATACCTATAGTTGTTGAATTTACAAAGCACTGCGTGTACATACATATTAATCAATTTTGACTGAACCATATTTTTTTTTATAATACCAGGTCTAAGAAATAACAAGGTCAATACCAAACCTAACCTATGTATCACAGTATATGTGGATGCTTCTATTTATACTTTATTTTAAAAAGAGGTTATAGTTGGAAGTATTTGTGTGACATTTAATCCGAAAATCACATATGTAATTTGAACATTGCAAAGGATATTACATCAATAGGTAGTACGGAAACTTCAGCACATGAAAGTTCTGTGAAAAAGTTCATGAAAATTAATTGCTTTCTTTTAATATGATTTGATTCCATGACTCACTGTCAAGAGATATACATACTAGTGTTGTCTTGCAATAAAAGTGTACTGTGATTTTATACTCACTCTCCATATCTGTAGGGCTGCACTGCGTCCTGTGAGGTGTTGGCGGGGCGGAAGGTGCGTAATCTGGATTCTTTAATTTTAAAGCTAGAAATACATGAATATAGAAATTTATATATAGTATATACACATTAAAGTTAACTATACCCAAATTAATTGAAAAACATCATAAACCTGTTGAATACTCAAAGAGGGCCTGTATAGTTCATCTGAGGTAATTCGCTGAGCTATGATTTTCAAAAAGGAACATATGATTAGAAACAAAAAACAATATTTCCAGATTTCAAGCACTCATAAAATCATATTTCCCTTGTTGGAAGAAGAAACATGCCTGTGCATCTTCCGAAATCCAGTACATGTAAAATATGTGAAGTTTTAAACCCCGAATCTGACCACGATTAAATGTTTTACTTTCAAAATGGTGATGTGCACACCACACTACATTTTTCAGAATAGTCTTGGGTTTCAGACCCCTCGGACAATTAACAACAGATACATGTCTTAATCTTACAAGGGATTCTTTATCTAAATTTGTGACATTCTGTTTAGTTCATTTCGAAAAGAACCAATTCCTTAGAGGTTTCATATGCATAATGTGATACTGTAGATAACAAAACCAAAGACGACGTACAAACATAGATCAGAATAGCTTAACCTGTCTTAAAAACACTAAATTATGAGTAATATTGACATAAAATTACTGTTCAAGGTGTTTCACTAAATACTGACATAAGAATTCCTGTCTATCTAGTAAACTTCAAATGGGCGAGATTTGTTAGTTTCATTGGGGGATATTTAAAAAGTTTTAGTAAGATATGATGGGGTAGATATGAATTTTCATCAGAGAGATAATGAGTAACCGTTAGTCAAAAACAGGGAGTCTCAGAGACTTGGTAGGTATGCATAAGATTTAACATAACGTAGTTCAATAGTTCATAGGATTGATCATTACTTACATTCTATAACATCTTCATTCACATAGGACTGAGAACTCGTCTTGTTTTGATGAGGAGTCGGGCCTGTCAAAATCAAAATAACATATGTAGGACGACAGAATACAATGCTTTTCTGCAGTTTAACATTTCTTTGTGCCCTGAATGTTGTACGTCAAAAAAGAAATATGCATTTTGTTTTTAATGCCTAATGCCTTGATGAAGTACACAATTTTACAATGCCAACAAAGCATGTATTGAACATATATTTAAAGCATGGTACAGCTGTATTCTTTAACAAGCAGTAACAATTGGTTTAACTAAATCAAATAAGACATCCAGTAATAACTAATTAATGTATATGTCAAGTTCAAAAAAGTTCAAGCTTTTTAAAAACTACAGTATTCTTTACTCAAAGCAATTATTTTGCTGTTCGACAGTTTAGAACTATATTTGCCAATATGGAATTATTTATTAGAATGTTCCATGCGTGAAATTCTTTCAATAACTCCTGCTAGAAATTTATATTTTAAAGATCCATTTCTCGGAATGACTTTATACATTATTGGAAAATCTGTTTGAAAATATCTTCATAATGAACCCACGTTTTCAAATTTTTATTATCCTAGTATTTAGTAATACAAATACACACTTGAACCTGAGATTGATTTCGACTGTATCTTTATTTTCAAAAGAATGCTCTTGTCTTTGTTTTGTGAATAAATTATCTTGTATACTTTGGGAAAAAATAATCTTGTCGGGAATGCAAGAAATTTCAAACTTGCTTAAGAACAGAATCAAATTTGAACAGATACGATTTTCTATCATATTATTATGAATTGATATATCAATGTTGATTTTTTCTAATTATTTTTTATTTAGCTATATATGTTAATGGATTACACTAAAGTAATAAAAAATAATCTAGATAATGCAAACTACATCTATTAATAATGAAAAACTAACTATACAGGAATAATGTAAAATGTCTAAGATATATGAATTCTTTAAGTGCTGACAACAAGACATGTATGAGTATGCAAATGCAGTGACAAGCGTAATACTTTTCATCCATTAAGTCATAAAAAGTGCTTACACACAGTCTAGTGAAACAATTAAATTCTAATAATTTATAAAGTGAACATATATAACATATCCAGGAAAATATAACATATCAGGGGTCCTTTAACATTGTGGACGACATGTCTTCAAAGGAGAAGTATATCAAGCTCTGTTTATCATGAAGAAACTTAAATCCTTTGTTGTGTTTTAGATTAAAACAAATACATAAATTATTATCCGTTCATTTCAACAACAAACCTCTCTTTGGTGCCGAAAATTTCTGGAAGTCTGGCATGCTTTGTCGGTGTGAAAAACTAGATCGTTCTGACATGGTTTGACTATTACCGGGATATGAAGTAATAGGACGTTGGTTGGGATAGGCCATCCTAGATCGATCTTGAGAGGGACGCAATTCAGGCGCTATACACAAAACAACACTTTGTGAGTTAAACAAACGGTTACAATAAAGTGAAACAAATTAGTGTTTTATATCAAACTACAATCAGGCATTAGTACTGCGCTGTTAAAAAGACTTGTCCAGCAAACTGAAAACAGACATAGGTGCCTCTAAAGAAGTTAAATAAATTGTCTGTTATTTACAGTAAAGTTACTTGTCCAGCAAACTGAAAACAGACATAATGTGCCTCTAAAGAATTAAACAAATTGTCGGTTATTAACAGTAAAGTTATTTAATAGAATGAAAAAACGTACGTTTATTACTTATGTTGTTAGATTTTTTCTTCACAAAAATAGTGTTGGCTTTTGTTAAGTCTAATGAGTACTTTAGTTAGTCTTGAAGTTTACACTGATTGTGTGAATGAGACTTCTGACGGAGGAAGAAATATATGTTATATTTTTTCACAAACCTATCTAGAACTTTATTTTGATGTCCAAATTACGAACACATACATGTTCACAAGAACAATGGTTAAGGCTATGTCATACGTTGAAACAATCGAGGTGACGTTTCAGTGAATTCACATTTGTTCGTTCCAACAATGACAGAATGTTTTTTCCAACACACAGTTTCTAATGTTGAATATTTGTTATGCGAGAAAAACATTTTCTCATTTTGAGAGTATAATATTATCACTTTCTTAACTTATTGCTAATGTTGCAAATATTTGCACTTGACACATCCTAAGTGTGCAAACATTTTGTAACATAATCAATTTGATTAGAAAATCAATTATGAAACAATACCACTTATGAAATAGCTAATATTAATACAGTAGTATATACAAAAAAAAACTAAGACTATATTCAAAAGCCGCAGGTACATGGACATGGGTAAAAAAAGGAAAACGTGGGACGAACATAGACAAAAATAACCAAATAAACATTAATTAACTTCAAAAAAAAATTATGAGCTTCTATTAAAAAAAATATAAAAACGAAATCAGGTGCTCAATCACGGAAGAAAATGTAAAAGTTAAAATATACTAAAAATGCAATATACTATATCTCTAACAGAAGAGTTTAGTACAAATATGCTAATAATTATGCACAGAAAACTATAAATATATATAAAAATATTAAAATGTTAGAGACTGAACACTATTATTCAAATCAATACTTGCAGAACTCTATCTAATATATATTATAATTGCTACTATGCTGTGAAAAATACAGACGTCTTACCATCTTCGTTCCATCGGTGTTCATACTTCTTTCTCTCTCGTTCATACATGCCTGGATTATATGTCTTACTAGATGTGTCCTTTGCTGAACGTGCCTCGTACTCATCGTAATCTGAATTATATTTAAACCATAATCTCTTACAATAGAGTCTCACGCGCAAGGTCATGGACTTTACATCCCGTTTCGTTGAATTTATGTCCATACCAGATGGGCATTTTTAAAAGGAAACATGCATCGAATCAGCCTTCAAACCTACAGACAAACTTGTTATTATGTATTATTTCGTTGAAATTGGACAAGTTTTGTTACCTCGTTAATTGTGTATAAGTATAAATATTAAAGAGTGTCGTTATTATGTATCTGCATACTAAATTTGGTAGAGCACGGAAACTAAAGACCGACTAACAATTAATAGACAGACGGAAGGTCAAACACACTCAAATAAGTATTTCTTATTTTCTTCGAAGAGCAGGGGACAATAAATTTTGAAAATATCAAATGTCACATTCATAATAAAGAATAGAATGTAGAATGTAATGCCTGCTTTTATAGACTTGATACTACAAAGCTCCCTGCATGCACACCCATACATGTCTTGTTAGTAAGGTGTATTGAAAGCAAATTTTTACTAATGAAATTACATAACAAAGTTCTTTGCAGTATACACTTAAATACAACTTCTCTTCAAACATAATTCAGTTCTTCAACATTCAATGTAATCTTCATCTTATGGTCAAGTGTTAAGCGCAAAGACTCTCAAAAAAGCAATGCATGCTAAAAGATGAACTAACAAAACTTTAAAACATAAATCAACTTCGATTGCCGAACATGAAACTTCAAAACTGCTCTTGTATGTTTGGTTTTGAAAAGCAAGATCATATACATTTTTAAAACAGTGCAATTTACTGGAATTGAGGTGAGTGCTCAAATAATTTATCTTAAAGCGTACATGTTTACACAATAGAATTTAAGCAAGCTAATTTGTGGAATCAATGTGCACCGCTACATGGACACGTGTTATTATCACCTTTTTCAGGCCTCTGTATACCAATTTTGCATTGAAATCAGTTCATATTTCGGGATTTATCACATGTAAATGAATGAAGGATAAAATGCTTAGATATGTAAGTCGTCTAACAACGGCTATTCAACTAACACTGAGGCTTGCCATTCTGTAAAATTTTGTTATCGTGTGGTCATGTATTCCAAGAAAAGCCATAACATTTTATTTATCAAGAAGTTTTGTAGTAGATGCAGTTAAATTATATAAAGCGTTTTCATACAAATCAACAGACAAGTCATAATGATGTTGATTTCAATATTTATTATAACGTAAAAAAAAGAAATGTTAAATTGAGGTTAACTTGTGTTATGTTTGAAAACAACAACGCTGCATAAAAGTTTGTATTTAAATATTGAAGTTTACTCACCAATTTCTAAGGCTATAAATTATAATGTTGGTATTGATATAAATTAATCCAGTGATGTTTATTAGCAGCCATTTGAAGCACAGTTTAAATTATGAGTTACAATGTATGAAAGTACTAATGTAATCAACATATCTTTCAATATGATTATCAACACAGAAAAAAGCAAGCCGAAAAAGCAAAGGACCTATGCAACTTTCAAATATATGTTGCTTAATTGACAATTAAACATCCTTTTTTATTCAATAAGTACAACTGTAACAAGAAATCTTACATTGTTAAGGCATTAATTCGTGATGGATTATTTTATGCTTAATATAAATCAAGCCTAAACTAAAGCCTTCCATATCACCCATACAGCAGACGTAAGTGAATTTGTTAAACTTTTATTTTTATACTGATATTTATTTCTATATTAATAATTTACTAAGTCCAGGGCCTGATGAACACAGGTGGGGAGGGGACACAAAATACTTTTTTTAGCGCATATAAATTTGCAGGAAATTTTGTCATTGAAAATAAGACAAATTATTGTCTTAATGTTTTGCTTCTGTTTATCAATGTAATATTCATCCATGTTAATTTATTGTTAAATGCCATATTTCATATTAAGATGAAAATTTATAGTAACGTTTATACAAAGTGGTGTAAAGTGAATCTGAATAGGTTCGACCCTGCCTTTTTGTTTATCTTCTTAAACGTATCTATGTATCATTCATAAACGTCAACATTAGCATTAACAATTATTGTATGTTAAATAAATTAATACAGTAACGTATGTTTAATATGACAAAGATGGAGGAAATAAATCATAAATCACTTCTGCATATACCCACATTTAGCATCCAACTGAAACCCCCACCAGTAAAGCTTATATGTGCACCAAAACACTTAAGTATAAAATAACATCCACCCCTATAATGTCCAATTCTATATGAACTTTCATTTTAGCACGAGTGAGAAAAACCAGTAGCAATTCAAAAATTTAAATTGGGTGCAAGCAAATAACAAAACATCTTATATGTAGTGGCTTGTGTACTATCAGTTAGAACAAGAAATCTCAAAAGGTTTTAAAATATGGTATTGAAATACATGACAAGAATGTAAATAACTTATAATGTGTCAAGCAATTATGAGACCCACATATGTGCCTAGTAAGCACGAGATTGTATCAATGGCATTATATTGTTAGGAACATTGTGCTACTAAATTGTATTTCTTTGTTCTATAATAATACACTTACCTGGTGACGGTTCCTCCGTAGACATCTGTTTTGGCATTTGTCTCGTATTCTGTGGTATGTTAGGTGGTAGAGCAGCAACCTGTACAGCTGGTACATCTTTAACATTAAATCAAAACATACATTACACAACAAAAACATAAAACTTCGCAAAAGCATTGTAAATAACATATTTAATAAAGGCACTACAAAAGTGTATTTCCTTATTTTCTATGTTTGACATTTGACGGATATTTTTGAACCGTTTTAAACCGATAATCTCAATGTCAGTTATATTTGCTAAAATTGACGTCAAAACTTCTGATTTTCCTTCAAGTCTGCTTTTAAGAAAGTTCCATGATCATGATCACAAAATAATGGCAAATCGACAGCGACTTTTTTGAAACTACAGAGCCTATCACACATATATACAATACATATGCACACCTTAATGAACTTACCATGAGGATGAACAAAATCTTTGTAATCTGGTTCATCCATGCCCAGGTCCTTCAAATTATTTGTGGTCATAAGAATAGTACGTGCCGGGCCGTTAATTTGTATGAAGAGGTTTATGATATCGGTCAAGTTTGACATATCGTTGTGCTGTAGAGAAAATATTTTTACCGTTAAAATATTACTCTCGACTAAAACAATACATTAATAAATCTAAATAAGATCAAATGATAATGTGTAAACTCCTTTTGGTTAAAATAAGGTTTAACTTTAGAGCTCATCTGATATTTCCTTTGATTTTTCAGAAAAACAACCCCACCATTGACCCAAGGCAAATAAAACAAAGTTGTTAATACTAACTTGATAGAGCATGGAAAAAGTTACTAAACATGAAATTGCATTTATTTAGCAACACCGATAATATACTCCAGAGAAAAGTTAATTGTTAAATTCAGTTCTTACTTCCTTCACGAACATCTGGTTTCACTTGTCCTTTTTTTTTTTAAAAAAAAAAAGAAGTTTATGATTTTTCTTTTTAAGCTAATGATTCTATTTTTGTTAGATTTTTTCTGTATGCGTCCCACGTTTTCCTTTAATTTGCCACTGTCCATGCATATCCACTTATGTATTTTGAATATCGTCTGTATTTTTGTATTAACTACTTGTTTAATGCATTATATCCTGCATATTACAATTTACACGTTTGGGCCAATCAATATCCTTAGGGGCACAAATTATGCAATTTATGATAGCACATAAACAGGAGCTATTTTGTGTGAAAATCGCTGCTTTAGTGTAATGTATTCATGACGAGTATTTATATATTGTATTAATGTAAATAATCTTATGAGGGAACTTGATAACTGATAACCCAAGCATAAACTCTTGGTCACACATGATACACGTTTTGTGATATAAAATGTCATTGCTAGGCATATAACTAGTTTTTTGAATATCTAAATACAAGCCTGTAAACATACAATGACATTTCCATATACACACTGATTTGACGGTTGCTTCGAAGCTAAATCTGAAGTTCGGGTTTGGGGCGTCTCACATAAAGTATTGGCCATTTTCATCTTATAAATATCATATTTATATTCATATTTATATTCAGATTGCATTTTGTATTTCAGAACCTAGACAGTTTTAATTGTGCAACAACAGCACACTATTTTATCTTGGACTACATTCTTGACCCATACAACCTTAAGTATATGTCCACTTATCTGTATTGTTTATTTTACTTACTTCGTTTTCTATGTCAAGCTTAAAGCCCAAAGCAGTCCTGATAACTTTGTAATGGTCACATGATGCAACACTGCAAAAAGTAAGACTGAATGTAATTTTAATATCAGTATGAAAAAGTACAAGATTTAAGATTACAACTAATATATGGCAGACAAGAGGAATCTAACAATTTGGAGTCATATTTGGTTGTCTTTTTTATTTTAAACAACGCACTCTTCTTAAAGGTCAAGATGTGATTAACACCATTTTTTCCGTATATTACCTTATATTTTAAGGGAAAATTTGAATTCCAGGTCTCAATTGTAACAAAGTGTGAAAATATCAATAAATGATACTCAAGTGATTGAAAGGGAACACTTCATGGTTACATGAAATACCAACATTCTCACATATAAACAGTTCAATAATTAATAGTATGTTACGTTATCATACCCTTGACAAGAAAAACTCATGAAAATAAGGGTACCATCAATATCGATCTATAGTACTAGTACTGAGATCGATTCCACATGCTATTAAATAATAAAATAACGTCATATATTGTACTGCAATATACTCCATGTGCTATGCAACAATGAATATACATATCTGACATTACACCTGATGCATTTTTGCAGAGGGTCCTTAGGGAAAATGCATGTACTTTAATTGATATTTTCATAGTTGACTTAATATAAAGGTACAAGAAAAAGAACCCTGTACCAGCTTCTGAGCCAGACAGAATTATCTCGATCTCTGAATGGTATGTAATGCTAATTTATATCATGACGGGGTTATCGCCTTGCATAAGAATAGGTTACATACCAAATGACTCATTTATCCGAAACACGTGTCCAGAGGAATACGTTTCAATTTCCTATTTTGACTACACGCACATTTTAATTTTTGGCAAAACAACTTTGTATTATTGTTTGTGTGTGGTTTTTGTACATCATAACCACCGTGAATTTCCCCCTTTTCCCTTTTGGCTCTGTAGCTTTGATTTACCATAAGTTTGTCTATTCAAAATTCATTTTTTTCAATAGCATCCATTAATGACGGCTGCTTCGAAGCAAGATCGTGGGTTCGGGACGGGGATGTCTTACATAAAATATTGACTCTTTCCTCTTATAAATATCATATTTATCGGAGGCATGTATAAGATTGCATTTTTGTATTACATGCACATCATCCCTCGAATGAGAAAAAAAGTATGTCTATCTTTTTACGCATGAGGTATAAGTTTCTTTTTATAACGCCCTAAAGTATTGCATCAGGTTGTAAAAACAGTTAAATTATTTTATCTAAAAAAAACAATTTTACCCATTTTTCACATCAAAACAGTGTGTAATAACATATGTCCCCTCTGCTGAGTTTCTAGCACTTTCTCGCATTAAGGTGTTGCCAAGGCTGGTACCAACAGTACTAAAAGCTTTCGATGCTTTGTCTCTTGAGCAAAACTTGAAAAACCATGGCGGAACCTTGTACTCTGCGCGTGGATTACTTGTAAACTTATGTCTCTGTAAAAACAAATGAATAAAACTTTAACGACCTGTTCTCTTCAATATATTGGTGTAAATGTAATATGAAACACGTGCCGAGTAGGGAAGTAATGAAATATTATTCCTTAAGTCTCAAGCGCTGTGGAAAAAACATTTCAAAATGTTGAAACCCTATCTTCAAAATTTAAACACATCAGGTTTTATATTCAAGGATTGAAAGCAGAGTGTAAGAATGCATCAAATTGTTAATGCACTTCATCAAAGCAGTGTTTACGCAAACATGACCAAGAGGAGTAATTTCTATACTGTTGTATCCTATTGTTTGCACATCAGACAACTGTTCAGGTGTCACTCAGGGATGAATACAATCTTTGGTAATCACTAGATAGACCTATTACATAAGTTGTATGTAATAGAAAAAAGGGGACACTAGACTATATAATTTACTCGGAAACTAGATACCATATAAACTTTGTATAAACAGATATCGAAAAACCTAGTTTATTAAGTTACTTGGTGACTTGAAAGCTAAATTGTTATAATTCTGAATTGCAGTATAGAACATGTGCACACAATATGTCATTTATATCTTTGTCAGCTTTGCTATAAATGTTTTAATGTGTGCCGTGTCTGAGAATCATCTGGGCTACCAAGGTACCCTATCCTTTTGTTTACATGTATATGCTCAGTGACACTAGACCATAACTTTCATTACTAGTCTGCACTTCAATCTGAGAAGACAAGCAAGCCTTTCAGTGTTCATGGCTTTGATATAAAAAAATTCATTTGTAAAAAAAAATTTCTGTGAATTTATTGCATGCTTTGACATCTGTATATTCATGATCTTTTACACAACTTCAATTGCTTGTGTAATAAACTAAATACACATATTCTCCAAAACAATTAAGTTTAAAGCCTCGATTATAAGCTTCGATATCATTTTCAATGTGTTTTATCTACATAACTTGTATTTTATTTAAAAAGAAAAAGAACAAGTCTTACCCTTCCGGTGTCAGTATTTTGATAGGCATATCCTGAAGTTATTGTGCCCGATAAATTACTAGATATACCCGAGCCTGATCCAGAAGATGACTGGTGAGTTGCCTGAGTATTCCTACTAGTGATGCTGGCGCTGCTTATACTGTTACCGTCCAATATACCACTGTCGTCAGAATCTGAGCGCACAGACTGGCGTTTCTTATTGTATGACACAATAAAATGATCCAACTTTAGCTGAATTTCCTCTATAGTTGCCGATGGTAGGTCTAAATTTGTTGGCAAGATACCATTCTATAAAGAAAAATATGTGTTTTAATTTCAAAACTACATGTACATTTAATTCTAGCAGATACAAGATTTACTTAGTTCATCATCTAAATACAATCAATTTCGTCAAATTTGTTAACTCTGTTTTTAAATTTCAATACATATTCAAATGTCAACTGAGGTTTTTATAATGTAAATATTAGCATTACAAATCAGACAGTTATGATCAAATTAAAGGATTTAATCCCAATGTGTACACCAAGTACATTTGTACTGAAGAGCCTGGATGCAAAGCATTTTTGCAGATAATGACTGATAATATATAGAGTTTGGCATTGTATAAGTAAAGTTTTCTCTACGTGTATCATCACAATTTCCTAAAATTTCTTATCTCATAATGTTTGTCGTTCTATTGAGTATTAAAACAATTTTTTCTTCCTCTGAACTCTGGCTTTTTAGTTAAAATGTCCTTCGTCTTTGATAGATTAAGGAAATCGTGGATGTAAAGACCCAAAGAAATATTAGAATAACATATTGGAATCATCATCATTAAGAAAAAAGAACTTACATGTGCTAAACCCATAATATAAGCTCTCCACATCTCCATATCAGACATTTTGTCTGCCTAAAATTAAATAATTACAATTGAATTCAACTGATTATCATACTTTATTTGTTCTACACTGAACACTTCAAACATAACATTTTTTTTTAGTTCCACAGTTTGTATTAATTAAAAGATTTAAACAAAAGAGCAAATAAATAAAAATGGTTATTGAACATTTTATTGACTCGTGGCTTATTGTTACACAGTGTTACATACTTAATGATTCAAAAGACTAATCAAATCTTAAAATAACCCTTGAAAATTGAAGTTTTAATATTATATCTATAGTCTAAAAGTTAGCAGATATACTAACGTTAGAATGAACATACTACACCGTAATGCACTGAATCAAATATATGCATATTACAATTTAAACAAAATATTTCTAAACTAAATTAAATACAAATAATAATTATAAAGTTATCTTTAACAAGTCGTTTGATTAACAACTTGAAAATACAAAGTGTAGTTCTAGTAACAAACAATTTGCAGTTTATGTTGGTTTTTTTTATAAATAAATGGGACCCATGAAACTAGTAATGTTTTGTATTAGCCTTACTTGATATCAGAGGCAGAAGTTACAAACCTTGAATCTATTTATAAAAGTCTTGTGGTCATTCCTAGTGTGCAGTTCAAACACATAGCCAGAACTTTTAAAGTCTTTGGTCTTACGTTCAAATCTTGTAGCTCCATTGATAAGCAATGTCCCAGTATGCTGAAAAACAGAAGTCAATAATAATATCAAGTAACATTTAAAACGTTTGTTACAATAATACTTAAATTTGTGTAAATATGAACTATCAGTCTTTTTTACTTCTAAAGTTAATTGCTAAGATCTAGGGTTCGGGACGGGGTAATTCACACAGAGTTTTGGCTCCTCCCTCTTATAAATATCATATTTATAGGAGGCATGATTCAGGTTGCATTTTTGTATTATAAATCACGTGCGAGGAAATTATTGGAAAAGATATTGTCTACATCATTAAATAATACAATGGGAACATATCTAAGTTTTACTACTTACACATTTTTGATACTGGCAAATATATTCAATGCAATTAAGTATATAACCTTAGTGCTTAAAAATATAATATCTAACGTTTAAATTGGAAAGATATTCAATGAATAGAACTGGTTTTTTTCTAAATTTATACAGAAAATTCAAAATGAGACATCGAAGTGTTAATTATTATAACATGGGATGTAACTCTGTCTCACCCGAATGTTGTGGAAAATCAGTTTATCGTAATAATAAACATATATAGACCTACACGTTATGTGCCACCAATAAAAATTTACTATATTGTATTTTCAATACAGCAAAAAGGTAAGCACCCAATAGACCACAGAACCAACCAAAACATATAAATTATAAACACATCATTACCGTAGCCTCTGTGCGTACTGTTTGGTCAGTAAATATGTACACTGTTCTTTCTTTCAAAACCAACCATAGTTTCTGAAATGTAAATATAAAGCCATCAAATCACAACAATACACTGAAATATGCTAGAATGTCTTTGCATATCACAGAGTATTTATAAATACACCGTATGTACTCAAGGGTAACCATACACTGCTTCAAGTATTAAGTATTAAGTATTATATATTGTAATAATCTATAGGTGACACAGAAGAGAAAAATGTAAGTTAAAGGTTCAAATTGATCCACCTTACTGATCAATCGGATGATTAATTTACATTTCTATTAATGACTACATAATGGTGAAAGTTTAGGTTAAAGTTAAAAAAGGATAACAAAAAGTTATTGTTCATTTTTATTTCAATGTTGCTATAGGATCAAAATAGAGTCATAGCAACTTAGTTTTAGGCGACTTTAATTAATGTAGTGCCAAGATCAAAATAAAGATCAAAGCCACCGGCATTTTTTAAATATGACTGCTGTCATTCGCAGATTATCATGATCCAACAAGATGTTTAAAATCCTACAAAAAGTACTGTTAACGGCATGGCCCCAACAAAAGTTTCCTTTGGTTCTTGCAAAGGTCGAAATATGAGTCGAAGAGACTTTGTATTTGTTATTCTGACTCGACGTCAGAAACAATCATATCAACCCATGAAGTTTAAAGATAATTCATGAATAAGATTTTTTGAACTGTTCTAGAAAATGCATTGTCGTGGATGTGGTACATTTTGTATGCTACAAGATCAATATCATACTGTTTAAGCTTATATAAGAGACAGACTGGATACTATGATGTACTACGAACGGTCCGGCAAGGAGACTGCAAAACACATAAAATTATAAGAAACCAAGCATAACAAACATAAGATTAATTTCAAATTTTTTATTTTCGTAAATGCAACAACATATTTTTACAAGTTTGACGTTTCTAGCTTTCATTATTTTCCACAGACTTATGATTAATACGTTTTAAAGATCAAATTTCTTCGAATATGGAAAGGCTTTTTAATAACGGTTGTCCATGATGTAGGTATTAAATATTATTGGCTTGTTCAACTTTCCATCTTTAGTTCTAACTTCGCAGTACAAGTGTGAAAGAACCTCTTTTATTTTCTTGAGAAATCTTTGAATTTTTAGAAACTGACTTTCTCTTTCAGATATTCTTTAAGTTTCTTTGAGGCTGCATTTGTGACGTCAAGCAATGGAATCAAACCAATGACAGGTGAACCTGTCAGATGCCATGTTGGTTTTGAAAACAGAAACCATGTTACTTCATTGCACTGTGATGGTGACGTTATTGTGATGCCAACAGTGATGTTGAAAATAATTGCTGGGTGACATTCATAAGATTTTCCTTGCAAAATTGACAATGGTTAATATTTACATGTATATTTTGTCGTTACCTTATAGCATTTACACTGCTGAATATTTGCAAGTGCTTTACAGTAAACAGTGCTGAATATTTACATTTGCTCTAGATATATGGCGTATAGTCAACTATGGTCAGTCATAGCGTCTAGTCTTATGATTTTACAGTTAACATGCATCAACTGATTATTTACAAATACATGTATGATAAGACATAGCTATTTGAACTAACGTTTAAATACCTGCATGACAGACTGAGTGTCATTTCTAGCATTATGTATGTCAATAAGACTGCAGGAATACATGAGTAGATTTAAAATATGCTATTAACATAGTTGTTTATAGGTTGACAGCTTAACGTCACTGCACATACAGAGTAAAACAGGTAGTTAAATATACCAGAAACCCAAGAATGGGTATTGACTCTCCTTGAAGCTGATTTAAAAAGGTAATATTTCATCATTCAAAGACAAAACTTTTTTGTAAAATTACTGTAGGATAACTCTTTATAAGAGCAGACGCAATAACAATAGGCCAAGTTGGCCTTAACATCCATGTTTTTGAAGCATCATTTTAGTTCATTTGGTTTTTTAATTATTTTATTAGAAAATTTTTCAATCTGAAGACGAATAAAACAGAATAAATACAAGTTCGTTTCCAGTCTTCAACAACTTTATTATGAAGGGTACACACTTAAAATCTCACATGTGTGATTAGACACACCGTTTCAGATAATAGCATAAATAATTACATGTTCGTGTCAGCCAACAGTCGTTAAACTGAAACCATACTAATAAATCATTGTTTAGATTAAACCAAGTATTGAAAAGTTGATATTATAATACTACACGTGTCCTCATCATGCAGGGATGAGGAAACAAGATTAGACCGTTCTGTATAAACTGTGAATCAATTCTCCACTCTACTTTCAAGGTGTGTATGTTCAAGCGTTCCTCTTGCTACATTTTGTAGTTATTTATACATATGAAGATAAACTTATTTCATTTAAGACACATTGACACAAAATAACATTTATGCAGATTTCAGTAAAAAATAAAATAAAAGGCTATTATATTAAGCTTAAAAACAATTAAATGTCAGAGAGCGTGCATCATTAACACGAGAACGCTGTGTAATTCATCTGTGATCAAAGAAAGTATGATACATGTTGTGTAAATAATTACACTCCTGCTTGTTAGCTGTCAAATACAGAATTAATTGTTCGTGGATCTGCCTTTAGCATAAAAACTTCACATTATGTAGAAACTAGTATTCATTACAACTATATCCACCCACTACTTCGTGAAATGTTTGTGCACCGTTAGTTAAAAAAATATAGACAATGTCGACGGATAGAATAGGAAATATCACAAACTTTTTCCAATGTTTGTCATGTAAATATAGCTCAACTTTAGTCTGATAGTACTTTTGATTTAACATGTTGAAGTGTTGACTATTTTGTTTTCGAATATCGTGTTCAATCTTATAATCTTTTAACAGTTAATAAATAAATAAATATGATTATATGTTTCATTTTAACCACGTATTTATTGTTACAAGTATTATAGCAATATACATCTTTTCAGCATTTATGAACAATTTACTTGTAAATCTTATAAATCTTTTAAATAAATAAATGAATAAATAAATATGTATTATTTTAACCACGTATGTATTGTTACAAGCATTTTTTTTCATATAGAAATAAATATTTTTTAAGCATTTATGAACACAGAAGCAGTTTACTTATAAATCTTTTATATAACAGTTGATAAATGAATAAAACAAATTATTGAATATATTTTATGTATCATTTCAACTACGTATTTATTGTTACAAGCATCTTTTTTTATAGAAATAAATATCTTTTAAGCATTTATGAACACAGAAGCATTTTACTTATAAATCTTATAAATCTTTTAACAGTTGATAAATAAATAAAAACCAATTATAGAATATATTGTTTTGTATCATTTTAACCACGTATTTATTGTTACAGTCATCTTTTTTATATAGAAATAAATATCTTTTAAGCATTTATGAACACAGTAGCATTTTACTTATAAATCTTTTAACAGTTAATAATAAAAAAATTATATGTATCATTTTAACCACGGATTTATTGTTACATGCATTTTTATATATAGAAATAGATATCTTTTACGCATTATGAACACAGTAACAGTTTACTTAACAACGCTGTAACATTGGAATATCACAGAAATTATTTCACTATTGCGTGTACATGTATTAAATAAGTGTGTAGTATCTCAGCCTGATACCTTAAGTGAAAATGGGAAAAATCAATTGCAAAAATTAAAGAAAACAAACCGGTTTTATAAAAGAAAATTTGGAAAACTGCCGACCATTTTTATCAGACAAATCATTTGTGTATTATATTTGTGTATTATGCACATTTTATGTCAATGACTTTAAATAGCGACATTCATTGTGATCTATAAATGCACGTGTAAATAAGATCTTATATACGTGGATCTTTCAACAGTATATTCTTCTTTCAGGTGCTGTCATAGCTCCTCATAACATAATGTACTAATTTCTTAATCTTCAAAACACATCATATTTCATGTATTGATCTGAGGAATCAATGTATATTGAATAATGGCATTCAGCTATAATTCTATGTCACATTGCCAAAAACGTAATGCAGCATTAAAAACACTTTGGTGTACAGATCAGGAAGTAGAAATGGGGGAAATCACCTAGTCTGTTAACTTGTATATTACACCTATCACAGTGTAAACAAGATAACATACTAATGCTCTGAAGACGCCACATCGTAACCTTTCAGACAATGCGCCGGTATATACTTATACTTATAAATAAGTCATGCAATCACGTGCTCAGGTATCAATTCTATAAATCTTTTATGTCAATCCCGGTGACTTTTATACAATGCAGTGCATTTTTCACAAAAACCGAACGGGGGATTAATAACAGACATACATTTTGTTTTGGACATTAAGTATGTTCGATGTGAAGAAAGATTGAATTTGAATAGAAAATTATTTAAATACGTGCAATTATCTCTTCAACGGGAGTTTATATCTACGTCTATTATTTATGTTGTTATGTAGAGGAGAAATTGTGCTTATGCAGTCAAAGATGTAATGCTACTCTTAAAATTTAAAATTCAAATATCAATAAGGACGTTTGAACATTACAAAATGAATAAGATTTTAATTTTTTTATCATAAAATAAATAGTTTCATGTTGTTTTTGCTTTCAGTTAAAAAAATGAAACTAAGAGTTGAAACCCACGTACATAGTTCTAAACAGATTTTGAACAAGTGCACATGCATTCAAATCTAAAAACAAAGGTGATGAAGTGTGACCAAAATATTCATCAATTCCATATCATTCTGTGATTTCAAGAATTGACAAATTCTGCTATTAAAAAGGAAACATTGCTGTAGAGATCTAAAACAATAAAAACCCAGATGATTGGAATCATCAAAACAAAAGATATTGTCAAACCACCAACAGCTGTATCAATGTAGCAGTAAAAGAAAAAGGAATAAAATGACGTCACAGCAATCCTAATGACTAGTTATCAATGTGGAGCAACTTAGGACAGTCACCCAGACACAAAATCTAAACTAATTTATCTTTACTTAATAAGTGTTTCCAAGCGGGCAACTATTTCAGCCATCTTCACATTATATAAACCTAATAATTCTTGAAAGCACGTTTGCTAGATGTCCTGTCGAATCAATACACATATATGAAGGCTTTGTAGCTTATCGGGAGTGCTGTACATGTATGTTATAATGAATTTAGTTAATTCAGATTGAGAACTGTGGGACTAAAGTCTCAGGAATATGCACAAATGAAACCTTAATCTCACCCCATGGTCCTAGTCCCTTATCTGAAAATCAATATCCAAATTTGGTTGAAATTGGTATAATGATATAAAAGAAGAATTGTAAATATAAAATATTAACATATTTGCTACAGTGTTTAGCTTTGATACAAAACCCGTAATTTATTTTGACCCACATGCAGGTTTTATATATATTTATATATAGATACCCCAAAAAAAGCTTGGTTCACCATGCCCAAAGGTTACTGTATGTAGGCCTTGTAAACATTTATGTCTATGCCTGTAAAATTATTAGAATTTGAAATTTGAAATGTTGCCCAAATTTCCTAATTGTGGGCCCCTTGTGGCACGTCGTGAAACCAAACCATGTTATTTGAACAAATCTGAATTCATCTGTTCTTCCTTGGCTCGTGTTCAACAATGTTTGGTTGAAATTGCTTTAATGGTTTTTCAAAACTGTAAACTGAAACTAAAATAGAATATAATATCAGGAACAAAACATTCAACCATCAGTGAGGCACAACTGCAAATGAATCACCCTCAACAGTTTGTGTTTAGGGCTTATTGTCCGAACAACAGCTAAGGTCATTTACGGACGTACCAGTTTTACTGGTGAAGGAAAACGGAGTACCCGGAGTAAACCATCGACCTACGGCAAGTCACTGGCAACTTTCTCACACTAGGCCACCCCGGACGGGAATCGAACCTAGGAGGTGAAAGGCTCTTATGATTACAAGTCGGCGACTTTAACCATTCAGCCACCGCGGCGCCCTGATTATGATAGAGACGCTCAACTATCGGGTTCTTCAATGCCGTCCCCTCTTCAAATTATCGGTATCATATACACGCTTATTCAATTGACAACAAGCTGATACCAACATCAAAAGCGGTAATTTTCTGAAGTAAATATATTGAAAATGCGTATCAAAAGTTGTTCCCTTTAGCCTTACATCAAAAATAGCAAACTCAATGAAAGTGTTAATTATTTTTAATCGAGTTACTTCCCTTGCTTCATGTAATAGCTTAACACAATTGTAATACATAAATATATATTTCACTGATCTCACTTAACCATTAAATTTATTATATAAACATCCCGAAAGTTATCTCTTGTAATTCCGATTTTGGCAAGTTTGAATTTTTACTATTTGAGAAAGGTAAATTACATTTAGCTATGATACTTATGTTAAGAGACACTATACGTTTATCGAAAACATATAACATTATATCTCGTATTATACCGAAATGACAAGAAAGCATTTCGGCGGGTGACACTTAATAATTGTATAGCAGGAACAGGAAATGCTTTCTCCTTCGCGAGCATCTGGTTTCGCTTCTAGCTTTTAAAAAGAAGTTCGTGATGTTTTCTTTTTATAGTAAATAAGAATAGTTTTGGTTCCTTTTTTCTGTGTGCGCGTCCAACGTTTTCCTTCCGTTTGCCGATGTCCATGAACTAACTTTTGACTATCGTCTTGGATTTTTCGTATTTACTTTATCACTTTTAGGACAAGGCAAACAATTTTAATTGTTTAATTTCTCTCACTGTAGCTACACAAACAAGGTTTCCTAAACATAGACGCACTAGATCCATCGGATGGGATGCTAGAGAAGGCCAGACAGAAGAGTATCTACAAAAGACTCTTTAAGGAATTTCTAAATGAAGAAAAACTACCAGTCCCCGATGGTACGTAACACAAGGATTTTTGTTGTTAATGTGTAAAAATGTGACGCAGAATGTGTTTGCAAAACGCTAAACCCTTCTCGAACAAACCGTTTCTATCATTTTTTCTGATCTTTTATCTGTTTTATTTAATGTTGTAGCAATATGACACAAACAGGGTAAATCTCATTTAGCTAACATATAATGTACTAGCTTTAATACTTACCGATATGTATCAATTTCCCTTACTTACCAGCTCCCCTTGTGGTTAACAGCCTAACGTGGTAGGGTGGTTTAAGTGTCTCGACTATGGACCTTATGTTCCTTGTAGACTTACCTAGTCAGATATGTTGACGGGAAGAGGTCAGAAAAGATCGACACGTCCTTCGGAGGGGACGCTAAGCTGGCGGTCCCTTGTACGGGGATTTTTAACGCCCGGACACAATAAAGATCCCAATGTATATTTGAGAAAAAGTAGGCGTTGACGCCGATGCATGGGCTCATCCTCCTCCCTGTGCTATCCACATTGCTCTATTTTCCCTTTCTTGTTGCCGTTTCTTTTGGAGTCCTGTCAAAAGATTTTAAGTCTTTCGTTTTTATATTACTGAAAAATTGTGAAAATAAACCCGATTCAAACAATCCCATAATTAAATAAAAGAATGAACGTTTTTTTTTTCTATTTCAGATACATATGACTGCGTGACGTCATCTGGAGGGTTTGGCCAAGGTCACATACCCGTGGAGTCCTTGTTAGAAATCATCCGAATAATAAAACAAGGTAGGCATCATATGTGGCACTTTTTATTTGCCCATCCTCATTACTGACATGTCTACTTTGCATATATTCATCTTTTGGTTTTTCTCTTTTGGTCTTTTGTCACAATATCGGTGAAAGATTCTGGACGTGACGCTAAGCCCTAATTAAACAACCAAACAAACATTATGTTCCTTCTGTCATGTTGTTCTAATTTTCTAGGGGTGACCGAGCATTGTACATTTTATTTGGTCCTTAAGCGACCGTCGATGTACTGTAACAGAACTTGTTAAGACGTGGGATATTTCCACTAATTAATCTTATCTTTATATCTCCATGTCCATGTATAGCCTACAACTGCCCTGATATAAGTCGGACAATGTACATGTATAAAGACTCGCATATCGAGCATATAAGGGGAGACGGGTTTACCCTCTGAAAGGAACTACGCCTCAGTTATCTTGGATTCCACATAGTCTACGCTATATTCGATATTCTATGTGAAATTATATTTTGTACACTATAAGAAGTTTTAAAATAATATTTTATAAACGATCATTGTTTCGCTTTTGTATTTTTTCGTTTCTTGTTTGAATTCATCATTGATTACATATCATTTTCTAATATATTAAATTCTAATTTCTAAAGGCATAAATGGGCGTGTTATAGTATAGCATTTAGGATATATATAGGTTCCGCAACGAGTTAGGATGGGATATCGGGTTTTATCTCGCTAGAGTTAGTTAATTTGAGATTAAAACCCGATATCCCATCCTAACGAGTTATGGTGCCGTTTTCTCCTACGATTTTCTGTCAGTAAAAATAT
>JAUMGZ010165067.1:0-15741 GCA_032359645.1 Pododesmus macrochisma
TGTAAATAGTTGTATATATTGACATGTTAATAATAAATATGTATATATGGAAAACATGGACTTGTTACATGTGTGTTGAACCAGTCCGACGAAGGAGCGACTTCGTCACAATATCAATCACCATCAACGGGTGGTCAAGAGTAAATACATTTAGAAAAGATAAAAGTCTTTTATAAAAGTCTAAATAAAGTCTTCATACACAAAGGATGGAGTCATAAAAGGGAGGTAAAAAGGCAAATGGTTGAGAAAATACCATCCCACTAACATTATAGAAATAGGTGAAGTTAAAATTTAATTGTACGTTCATTTAAAGTAGGAATGTTCAGTGTATTCTTATGGACAACTATTTCGGACAACCCAGTCCTTGTCAGCATATATATTTATATAAGCACGAGACTGACTATGTGTGACTGATTTTTTGTTTATTTGGGTTTATTGTCCCTTTAACTCATGTATAGGCACAAACATATTGATATGATACTTCACTCCGCCACATAATCCTGACACTGAGCCAACCAGTCCTCCTCCTACCCAGTAATGTTGAGCCCTTAGCAGGGAGTGAGAAGATTGCCTAATTTTAACATCTTAGGTTTTGACCCGACCAGGATTCGATCCCACGACCTGGGAATCTAGCACCAGTCTACCAGCTCAAAGCAAATGCCGTAACCACTCGGCCACCGGGCTGGTATGTGTGACTGAAGATGATTTTGTGTGTGTCATATTCGAGTTGAATGTCACTTTGTCCTACATTGACCTGTTTTATTATCTATGTGTAATGTATATATGAATTGTATAGTACTGTTGTAACAGTAAGTGTTGATATGGCACAAATCGGTGTACATCACACAACATAATTTGTTCATTGAGGCATCACTTTAAATGAATGGCCGTCTGTAAACATATCTCTCAATGACTTTCAACACATCTAGAATCGGGAGATCTAGATAATCTGCAGGTTTAGTGATCAATGGGCTGGTACATTACTTAAGTACCGTGAATCAAGCGAGATATATATCCACCTGACCACCCACCCCAGGTTTAATATAGAATTAGGTTGATCACAATAACCAAACACTAAACAAAAGCATTTTAAAGACACGGATCAGTATGTGAATTTATTAAAGAGTATTTGTGACAGATTGGTTATTGCTGATTGTACTTGGCAGTCGTTCAGGGCAATTTTGCTGACATACACAACAAGGAATACTCCAGTAGTAATGGAGATGTAACAGTTCTATTGGTCATTATGTCTAATCCTAAACTGCATTTAGGTAATTATATCTGGAGTTTAGGACAGTGTGCCTTGTGTTCCTGGTACTGTCTGATAATGACACTGTAGGTTATAGTGTTTTGTCATGCTACCAAAACATGTTGTTCCTGACAAATTGACATTTTCAGACTGCATTTATATCCTGTGTTTATCTATGTATTGTGTTTGAAGCAAATTATAGGATTTATTGAACCAACTGCAGTCCATGATTCTATATTGTTTTACTACACTCTGGAGTATGGAGATTGTAGTTAGCGTTTTTTAGACAATTGTGAGATTTTTGGAATGAATTGTTCCTGCAAGTAAAGTGTTTGTACCAAATCTTGGATTCTTGTTCTTGCTTCTAAAGAATACTATATGTATATAGAATTTTAATAGATCTGAGGCATCGAATGATGGATGTGTGATGTGATAAAGTGATTCTGCCAGTCAGTATTGGAGATTACAGTGATACTGGGAGACAGGCACCAGTTGGAATATTAAGTGCAACTTTGATGCACTCAGCGTTGTTTGTCTGTCTGTCTGTCCCCCTTTGAATGACAGTCATATAGACAGGATTTCCCTTGATATTATGAGACAGGCACCAGTCAAAATATTAACTGCAACTTTGATGCACTCAGTATTTTTTGTTGCCAGTATTTTTGATGCACTCATTATTTTTTTGTTGCCAGTCTGTCATGACTGTTTTATTAACATGATTTCCCTATCATTGAACAAAGTGCCATTCTGTTTATCTTTATGACAAAAAACATCAGAAGGAAACTTGAATGAATGATCCTGGAATCTTTATTGATGCTCTATCATGCTGAAGTTTGTTGTCATGTATTAACTAGTTATAACCATTTAACAGTGTATAATGATTTGAGGATAGTAAAGCTTTTAAATACAACGAATCCATCTCATACTAGCACCTATTATATAGTGTGAGTTATTGAGAAGGTACATTGTATAGAGATAACATGTAGAATGGTTAAACTACATCCACACTACATGGTGTGAGTAATTGAACAGTTACATAATATATGGTGTGAGTTATTGAGTAGGTAGAACATTGTATTGTTGGTATAGAACAGTTAAAAACTACATCTAAACCTTGATGTGTTATTGAGTAGATAGTAAATGGTGTAGTGGTTATAAAACAGTTAAAGTACATCTATTACATGGTGATATTTACACTGATATCGTATGACCTATACCTGGGGTCTGTGCTAGCTATACAGCTTCTGTGTTTCAAAGTTTACATTTTCTTGTTTGGGAGATTAGAGTCGCAAGGTGTCTATTTGTGCACACAATTGTTCTTAGTGGTGGGCAATACATATTTTTTATGACAGGAAACAAGGTATTTCCACAAGGATTATAACATATTACATTGCTGAGATAGGAGTTACAATGTAGTGACCTTAGCTGACAGTAATGATTTAGGATGTTGATATTGTACCAGTATTGCAGGGTTGTTAGTGTGCAGTTGTCAGTATTGGAGAGAGTTCCAGTAGAGTTTTGACAGTGCTTGATTGTCAGTGTATCCTGTATTGATCTGTGTGATGGGGGGTTACCCCTTAGTGCAGTGTCCATATTGACTGTGCCAAACTCACCACAGAGAGACCACAATATATATCAACGTACCTTTAATAAACATGCACAAATATTGGTGTTTACTCTGGATTAGGGATATTGTTTAAGCCAACACCAAGAGACCTGGCATTTTACATATTAATGAAGTTCTGTAGCGGGTGTGTGATAAGGTCAGTAATTAGCGTATTTTCACCTGACGGTGTTGTGTGTGTGTGTGATACTAACATACACTGCATGCACCATGTGCTGCTCATAACAGCTATCCTACTTTCACTGTGTAGATTCTCTTTGAAGATCAGCGTTTGATAGATCTTCTCAAATTTAGGATATACTTCATGTTTCATATTAATATGCTGGTTGAATGTGAGTGTTTATAAGCATCACCACATGTTATAGAGTCGGCTGTGATCCTCTCTACCAATACTTGTTAAATATTCCACATGGAAGCTATGTGTATCTACTCTGGAATTTTGGAAGTATTTCCAGTTATGTTTTGAGCTGTCAAATTCCCATCATGCATTGAAAGGATTTAATATACAGTGTATAAAATTCCTGTTGCAAAATATTTGTGACCACGGTGTATACGTTTTTTTTATTCTGTACCACACTGATTGGATTTATCTTTAATATACTGTTGTCTTCGTATCCGTTATTTAGGCCAATCATATAGGAGATTATATTCTGAGATTATGTAGTGAAGACTTATTTAAGACGATGCTGACAATTTTGACAATGGACACTTTTCTTGGTATCTTTTCAGACAGCAATGTCCCTTAGTAGTTCATCGAGTCACCACAGTACAATGAGTTCCGCGGCAGCGTCCGATGTGTCCGTGGTGGATCTCCTGACCTATCAGGATGACATGGAAAATGTGTTGACATGGTTACTGGAGGCCGAGGAGACTATCGAGAGGCAGGATCCTCTTGGAAATAGTGTCTATGGAGTGAAGGAGCAGTTCAACGAACATGAGGTATATCTTGTTATCTTACTTTGTGTTTTGTATTCCATAAAAATGATAAAGAAGTTAAAAAAAGAAAGGCATAACCTTTGACCTCAACAAATAACCTTCCTTAGCTACTATATTAATTTACCTAGAATAAAATAAATGAATCAGTTAATCCACTTCTCATTTGTTCCCTTTTGAATCTCTTGTAGTCTTTAATATCACTGAACAACAACCTTCAATAATGAAATTAAAGTTTTGCATAGTATAGAATCTTTCCAAGTTATTAGAAATTAACTGTCACGAACTTAACAACACAGAATATCAATCATCAATCAGTAATATAGAAGTGTCTTGTAATTTTATTCCTGTGGTCAGTTAAAACACATAAAACTATATCAACTGTTAGACAAATGACATTTGTCTAGTCCTGTAAGCTGTAAACCTACTGTTATTAAATATTAACACATGTTTTATGTCCTTTTGATACATCTCCTAATCTTCTCTGTAGTGTAGGACTTACTGTCATGACCTTGACCTTCGACACATGTATAAAGATACTATAATTGATTTATCAGTGACAGGTACATGTAGGTATAACCCATCATATTATATATATATACCTATACTGTGTATATTTAGTTTGACTACTTAATCAAGTCTTAAGGTCATTCTGTGACTGTATATTTACTATGTTACTATAGTAAGTAAATAAGTAATGGGAAGCAATAACATAGCATAGGGGGCCGCTGTAGCCGAGTGGTTAAAGTCGCTGACTTGAAATCATAAGAGCCTTTCACCTCCTAGGTTCGATTCCTGTCTGGGGCGGCTAAGTGTGTGAAAGTTGCCAGTTACTTGATGTAGGTCGGTGGTTTACTCAGAGTACTCCGATTTCCTCCACCAGTAAAACTGGCATTTCCATAAATGACCTAAGCTGTTGATCTGACAATAAGCCCTTAACACAAAAACAAAAAACAAATAAAATAAGTAATGGGAAGCAATAACATAGCATAGGATCATCATCTGTTAGAGGAACACTTTTACAAAGTAATAATAAAACTATATTTAAATTTCTTAAAAAAAATGCATTTTACAATGTGGTGAGTTTTAATCTACATGTAGCTTGTTGAACATTTTTAATTAATTTATCAGTACTTGTGACATACTGTAAAACCAACCCTTAATATGTGCGATCTATTTTCATGGTTGCAATATTTCCAAAAAATTTAAGAGCAGCAAATATTAACATGAAATATAGACACATACATGTACTGTAATACTAAAGATGTTATTTTAAGTAAGAAAACTTAATTTCTTTTGAATAACTTGAAATATACTACAGTGCAACCTGCTCTATCGACCAGCTCTATAAAGAGACCATCCGTACACAGAGACCACTAAAATCAGGTCCCTTGATTTTAAAATTACACTTATTTTTACTTGTATATAAAGACCACCTCCATATAACAACTACTATTTTCTGGTCTCTTGGGTGGTCTTTAGAGACAGGTTTGACTCTAGTCACAAATAAAATTTGGTTTACATTACTGACATATTGTTTATAATTAGATCATACAACAGGTTATCAGGAAATCAGGGGTTTGAACCCTACATTTTCTATCATAATTAATGTAAAAAATGCACTTTGAAATAAGGCTTTCAATGATTGGAGATGTCAAAGAAAAGCACAGGTATTGGATTTCATTGATAAAGGATAAAACAGTGTTCTTGATGAAGGATAAATCTGTGTGGCAGCAATTTAAATTAAGCCCAATTGTTTACATTTTGACAGGCAGACATCATCCAGATATCACTCTAAATGTGTTAAAAAAAGTTTCCAAGCTGAAAAAACAAACAGCAAATGAATAATTGTATTGGACTGACAATCATAATCTGATACACTTAAAAAATCAAATTAGAGAAATTCATCCTTTTATTCAATTCAATTTAAAAAAAAAAAAAGGAAAAGGAAATATTTGAATTTCTTTTAATTCAATTTTAGTCAACAAAGAAAGAAAAGAAAATGTTAGAAAACATGTGTCTCGTGAAGAGAACTGTGAAGCGTGCATTGTGTATGTTATTGATTGTCATTACATTGTGTCGTCTGCTGTCTGTGATTGTACAAGCGTGTGAATATTATGGAACATGACAACCCTTATACATCATCTCGTGAGAACATTCCGTAGTACCGGTACATAGTCTCTCGGAACTCCTAAGCCAATGCTTCTCATGCTTGTGTTCTGAATGAATACATAGTACAGCCCGTCCTGCTTGTTTTGTCATACATACCATTATATCAGACCTCGTTCTGTATACAATAACTTTACTTCACATAACCAAATTACCACTTTGATGCAATTTCATATAATGATGTTTATTTATATTGACATTCACCATTGCAGACGTGACTGTCGCCAATACACACTACAGTTGTGGTTCTAAAGCTAACATTAGGTTTGATGCAATTGTCCATCATTTTTCAAAAATAAATTGTTGATTTATAACGACAACTATGATTATTGGCATAACCATCTCCAAGACAAGATCACAGGCTGCCATACCCCGCAGACATAATAAAACAACGAAGACTACCACTATAGCATTCTTCTTTCTATAGTGAACTCTTATCTTACATGCAAGGTCCCAAGTGTATATACATCACTTTGGTAACTATGCCATCATCTTGGACCTCTGAGACTTTTAAGTTTTTAGAGAAGTTTTTTTATTGAAATGCTATTGTGATCAGTGTACACATACATCTCTCTGGTAACTATGCCATCATCTTGGACCTCTGGGACCTTAAGTTTTCAGAGAAGTTTTTATGGAAATGCAGCCAAGATCATGTTGTAGGATTGAACATCGTGAGTGAAGGATGGTTAATAAAGTTATTGGCATCGTTAATGGTAGTCATTGACATATCAGTGAATATTCACTGAGTATTGTCATCAGGTTAAGGAATGGTAGCTTGACTAGTAAATAATGGTAAACCGATTGTTAACAGACTAATACGATAAACCCATTGTTAAAAGATTTAGTAAATCGGTGTGTTTATTGGGAATTCTTTTAACGTTATTACTAAGTCTAGGATTTAAATCATTGTAGGATATTACTCAGTATTATAATCCAAGATATAACTCCTCCAGATTAGTGTTTTTATTGATGACCACCTGGTTGACCGGTTTACACAGGGGTCGAACTAAAAACCAGATGTACCGAACTCCTCGTGACTTTCCTCTATTTCAGAATGGTAACTGTATGGTTACTTTGATTAGTGTATGGCTTCTAGTGATTGCCTACACATCTCTAATGAAGGAAAATCAAGAGGAGTTCAGTCTAGCCGGTTTTTAAGTTCGACCACTGTGGTTTAGCTAGATGTAATACTGAATTTGAAAGTTAACCTGACATAGTTTTTATTAACTAAGTATAACCTCACTTTAAACTCCTTTTTGCTACTTCCTGTAACTGTTTGATGGGTTAATGTAGTAACACTAGTATTTTAGCGAGAAGATTTTAACCGTCAAAAGTCAATAAAATGTTTTTCCTGATCACTGCAATGGTTTGATATCTAAACATTGTTCACAGTGGGGAATGAAGGTGTTGTTGAAGAGGTTTGCCATATGTTACTAATTTGTTTTCCTGCAAATAACTGTCGTAATGAAACTTGTTATCTGTTGCTGGGATGTAATTAGTTTGCCTGCACAAACTATTATGCAATTAGTCTAGATTTTGGCAATTTTTATTGTTTTTTTTCGCCATTTTATTGCTTTACATTAATAAAAGTTTCTGTGTGTGTATTGAAGGAATTCATGTTGGAATTAACAAAACATCAAGACAGCATTGGAACGGTTGTCAAGGAAGGGAATGACCTTATATCAGAGGGCAAGGTCACAGAGGATGAAGAAAATGAAATACGGGTACAAATGGGATTACTTAACAATCGTTGGGAAGACCTGAGGTCAAAGACAATACAAAGACAAACAAGGTCAGAACCACTCTTCAATAAAGTGTTAAATAGTAAAATCTCCCCTTTCTGAACAAGAAGGATCTTTACTGATGGTACCAAGGAAGCTACTATGTAGAGAAGTGGAAATGAGTTTGTAAATTTAGAGTATAAAAGAAGAGCAAAATTAAGCTGTCAGGGTACATAATAATGTGACAAAAGTATGTAACAAGAGTATGTAAGACAACTTCTAAAGAAAATATGATGAGAGTATTTGACAAGAAATGCGACGAGTATGTTACAAGAAAATGTGACAAGATGTACCGGTAGGTGTCAAGAAAATGTGAAGAGCATAACAAAAGAAAATATGACAAAAGAATGTCGCCATAAAATATGACAATAGTATGCTAAAAGAGATAATGTCAAGAGTATGTGACAAGAAAATGTGACAAAAATATATTGCAAGAAAATGTGACTGAGTATGTGACAAGATAATGTGAAAAAAAATGTTACAAGAAAATGTGACAAAAGCTTGTAACAAGACAATTTGACAAGAATTTGTAACATGAAAATGTGACAAGAGAATATAACAAGTACATGCAACAATATTGTGTGCCAAGAGCATAAAACAGGAGTATAGTTACTATTTTAGATGTTACATATCAGTACAGCTCTACTCTTTGTGTGTCTTGTTTAGGTATATCTAATTCTAATACCAGATTTTGGGTGAATTTCACCTCTAAGTAGACACAGTTTATTTTGACATTAAGGACTTTGAGTTGATATAGAGTTCTTGTTTGTAGTAGTTCTTCAGCAGTGTCAGTATGGTTAAGTGATTGTTGTGAGTAGATTCCATCTGGCTCTGTCTTTTTAAGAACTGGTAGATGGTTATTAAGATAACTAGATGTTTATAAGTGTCTGTGTGTAACAGGGCCTCTTGAGAACTAGTAGTACTACATACATTACATTGTATTGTCTTGTTACCATCTTTAACAACATATTCTCCGTCTGTCAGTCAAACACCAGTCTGTTGTATAGTATAGTGGCACTACTTATCACACATTTATCATAACTATCTTGTACTTAATAGTACTGTCTAATGTGACCCAAATACACAGGTATGCAATACTTATTGGATGTATGCAGCTTCTCAACCTTTTACAAAGATCATGTCAGTTATGTATTTATAGCAAGGGGCACTTTCAACTGGTCTCAAAAGATAAGTGAAGCTTTGCTTGTCAACAAAAATCTCAAGACAAACGTGGTTTTGATAAATGGGAATTTTTAGTTTTCAAGAAATGCTACAAAACTAGTACATTTGTCATTCAAATTTATATGAAAGTTCACACGAAAGTATCAAATATTGACAAATCTGAGCATAAACTATTGCTCAGATTCTGAAGAATTTATGGTTAAAGCAATTTATTATCCACTGGTGTAAATGGTGTATTATCTTAATTTTTATTGAAGTTCAGTTTTTGCATAAGTGAGTGTTCAAGGTCAGACACCTAACTCAAGACACCACATAATAAGTCTGTGTAAAGACAGCACAAGGTCAAAAAACTATACCTCACACAACTAGAGTAATGTAAACAATGATGGTCAGTAATAAGTTAGTATTAAATATTAATGACCAGCATGTAGGTGTGTGGTCTATATTGATACACTGTTGATGAGGCTGATACAGAAGTTTATCAGCTGTTCTCCCAGCATGCTCATCACACAGACAGGCTTCACTTCCAATTATAATCAAATAGTCATCTCACTGTATTTATCTTGACCCAAAACATGTGTGTTTGCTACCCTGGTTTGTTATTGTTTATGAACCAATGTGATAATAAAGTAAATAGGTGCTTTGTTACAGACCTCATATACATTTTATATATTGAGGAGGTTGTGTTGATCCATACTAATTAAGGTCCTATTGATATTAAGCTCATCATGATCGTGCACCTCTCATCATGTTTCATTTTTTTGAGATTTTCTTAGAAACGGTAACAGATATGGTCAAAGACCCTTTATACAATGACTCGTTATAACTTCTTGTTGTGCACAAGTGAAAATACTAGTGTCTGCATGTTGAAAGTACTTTTATAGTGATTTCACAGCCTGTCTAACTGTGATTAGATAAAAACAAATTTGTCAGATTTTTTCAAGATGCCGTTCATGGGAGTCATTTTGAATTATTTTGTTATCCTTTTCTCATTAATCAAACAAGATTCTCAGGTTCTGAAAAACCTAAGATGGCCACCATGATATATAGCCATCTTGGAAATTCTCGTATCACATCTCACATAGGGCAAGTCCTATGAATATTAGAATTTTTACTGTTAGACTCAGTTGTTGTTGAAGTTGTATGTAACAAGATTTGTTGATGCACTTTCAAGAACGTGCTTCAGATGAGTGTTAGGACCCATCCTAGTTCTCTTGTTCTTAACACTGTAGATTGTTGAAGTTAAGTGTTTATCGGAATCAATATGAAGCTTTATGGGCTTCAAGTCGATTGTAGAACAGCAAACAAGCTTAGCCGTTTTCTTCCTCTTTGATACAGACATCTGATAGAATCTATTCATTTCATCATACAGTAGTTTAATTTCTGTGGCTCCAGTTACTTTTGATTGATAAAGTAAGAGTTGTGTGTGTTACAATAGCAAGCTACTGTTGTTTTACATCTATAAAGTAGACTTTTGTAAATCAGGATTGGTTTAATAGGTGTAATACAGACGATTGATTCTAGTTTGGTGTTGAAGGTTTTCTCTTGTGAGTTCAATGTTCTCTAACTAGCAGTGCATTAACTCATTACATCCTTTAGGTTCAGAGAAAAAGTTACTTTATGGTGAAGTTTAAGATAAACTTTCAGGTATGGATTAAAAGGTTTGAAAGATAAATAAAGTTTAAATTCTTGGCTTGGCAATCTATAGTATTATTCTTAATGTATTGTATTGAGTTTACTGGTGATACATCGGAAGGAGGTAAAAAAAATCAAATTCTGGACAACAATTATTTTGGCTGTCAATGTGACCAAGTGATCTGGGCTAACCATTCCATATTCTATCTGCTTATGCCCCAGCATAATGTCACATTTTGGCCGCGCTGTTGTGCCCCGAGATTTGCAAACTTCAGCCTGGTTATGCCTGTCCGCCGCCTCGCTGTCACCATGTTGTGCCTTGTTGTTCCATGTTTGCTCACGTTCTAGCCACATTCTGCCACTTTTCTAAACGTACCTAAATATGGCGGCCATAACATAACATTCTGAATGGCGCATTATACTGTGTTTACTGCAAAGATGCATCAAGAAACACACTGACTTTTGATAAAGCAGTAGCATTAGAACAGCATTTGGTCTTTTATAAATAGTGAGACTCCCTATTTTTAGACTAAAATTCTGGCCATTCACACCTCATTTCCCGCATGACAATTCTAATTTTCCCTATAATTTCTTATTAAAACATTAAATCTCTGCCATGGAACCTACAAATCTCCCCTACTTGAGGTTTTAATGTCAGGAATGAACAATACTAAACCCTTTATGAAACCTATAGGAAAGGATCCAGTCTTAGTCTTTTATCGAACCTTTTGCATAGGAACTATGCTGGTACTTAATCTTGTATGGAACTTATTGTATACTAAATACAATACTTAGGTCTGTTATGGGTGTATAGGATCTACACGGAATCTTGTATTGTACTTGTTGTATTCTAGGGACCATGATTTAGAATTTTATTGGGCCTGTTGTGAAGGAACTATAATTAGTCTTTTTTGGAATCTATTGTAAAGAAGGAACCATAGTAAAGTATTTATGGAACCAATTATATTGGAACTTTACTTAAGTATTAATGGAACCAATTATATTGGAACTTTACTTAATTTGGCATGGTAACCCTGTTAAGTCTTGTATGGAACTTAAGTGTATTAGAACTAGTCTTTTTTTAAACCCCATTGGATTGGAATTGGTCTTTTACGGAGCCTATTTTACTGGAACTGTGAGCTTAGATAATGTTATTGAAGCCTTTGGTATAGGAAGTATTTGGAGACTTTATAACAACAGACCATATTAATTAGGCAATATTAACTATTCAAAGCTCTTGTGTGGACATGGAGATAGATTTTCCAATGAAATGGCCAATTTTGTTTGCATGTGCAAATATGCTTTTGCATTAGCACTTATCTGAGTGTGGATGTTATTGAGTGCTCTGTCTCTAACTGTACACTGTATACAACTACGTATAGATCAATGATTGTCTTTGTCGGTTAATTGTTGACCAAAGTGACTAAATGAGTGTGTAACTATTTGTACATAGCAAACTTTTAAGTGGTAGATTTTATTAATAAGCTATTAAGGCTGAAATTCAATGCATATTCATTTAAGTCTTTACAAGTCAAATAGATTTCTGTGACTTACTCAAACAGTGTTTGGAGTATGTTGGCTTTTTGTATAACAAATAGATTACTGAATAATTAGCTTCAGATCAATTTAATATGCTATGTGAGGCAGTGCTCACTGACAGAGATTCCTATGATCAATTGAAAGTCAGTATTTATCGAACTCATCATAAATCAGATCTTCCAAAGAAAAAAGGCCGGAGAACAATCTGATTAAAACCAGATCTAACTTGCTCCCCTATATTTGGATGTTGCAGGGTAGATCTGAGGAACACGGATATACCAGAGCAAGTTAGATCTGGTTTTAATCAGGTTGGCCGGAGAAGTAGTGTTTATTGATACTAAAAGTAGGTGATTGTGACCTACAATATCAGCATGATTCAGTTTAGATATTTATGTTTAGTCTGGGTCTACTTCTTAATCAAAGCTTTATAGCCGTGACATTTTCATATTTAAATCTATTTTAAAGAGGTTACATTTTTAACCTGTGTCAAGGAGAGAACTTTGACCTTGAATGCTTAGACAATGTTTTTGTTTCATTTCACACATATTCCAACAGGTGTCAACATTAATACATGTTCTTTTATTGAAAATCCATACAAGTTTGTATCAAAAGTAGGTCATTGTGACCTATATAACTTCTTTGAATTTTTTTGCATGCATTAAATTCTACATTTAAGATGACTGAGTTTTCAGACTTTCTTTCTCCTGTTTATTTCAGATTACATAAAGTACTGATGAAGCTTCAGCAACAACAGTTAGACGAGCTTGCTGATTGGATGACCAGAACTGAGGCTCGTATTCAGAACCAAGACACAATAGGATCAGAGCTTGAAGCCATCCGTCAGCAAGTAGAAGATCACAGGGTAGGCATTCTACATAAATCTTGTGAAAAATACTCTCATTGTTTCTTCTCAAGATATCCAATTTTGGGGTTAGAGGGTTGGTTTGGTCAGACTGATTATTTGGTTTCATCTCATACAATATTTTACCACCATATAACCATAGTAATTGCTGTTAGGTGTATGTTCTTATTATGTAACTGGATGAACAGACATGGCCCAAAACTGACAGAAATAATTTGTAAGTTATTTTCTTTAAAGAATTTAGATTTGAATAAATTGACAAGTAACGCTTTGATTTCTTATAAATAGAGTCATTTTCTTTTAGATAACTTCCTCATCAAGCATTGATTCACAGATCACTCTTGAAATGTATGCAGGGAAAATATTGCCATAAAAAGGGCAAAAAATCCCTTCCTGTGTAATTTTCGCAAGTAAAAATACAAAGATCGTTGTTGTCTCAGAATCTGATGATCTTGAATGAGATGTAAAGAAAGAGTATTATGTGATACCTGATACATACAAATAATAATAGAATTATATCATATCATTATACAGAAACTACAGGAGGAACTAGAACAACAGCAGATGAAGGTTGACAATCTTAAAGACATGGTGGTCATCGTAGACGATAATAACACAGAGCAAGGTCAGTATGCTTATAAGTCATCACTATTGTGATGCCAGTAGCAAATCACTCACTATATAATTTATTGTAACATCTCCCCCTGTAGAGTAACTTTACTTTGAGATTTTGAAATAAAACCATATCCTTCAATAAGAGATTATCACTTGTAGGTGATCCGTAAGTACACTTTTTTTTAAGACCACAAATGAATAATCTTTTTTTCTAAATCTTAATTTTTTCATCATAAGCCAATCGTAGAAAGCCAGGGATTATAGCTTATATGTTAACTTTTCACAATTTTGACTTCTCCTCAAGAACCATTGGAGCAATTTAAAAAACAAACTTGGTCGGAAGTATTTCTATAAGTAGAGAGTTTTGATTTGTCAAATGTTTGGACTCTGCCACTACGGAACCACTTTGGGGGCAAATTTGAAAAAAAAATTAAAAAATCCTTCAATAAACTGGAAGGTTTAGAGCTTAATGCATGCACACGTAGTAAGCTTGGGGCAGAACAAATATTGTCTAAGGCATGCATATGGGTTCAAATATAGGTCTTTTGGGGTCAACTCAACACTATTGATGAATCACATATGTTAACTTTTCACATTTTTGACATCTCCACAACCAGTGGAGCAATTTCAACCAAACTTAGATATGATGCATCAGGAGGGAGAGGAATCAGATTTGTTCATAGAATTGGTTTTACTGCCAGGGCGTGCCAATAGTTTGTAAAGTTCAAAAAGTTTATGTGACAAGTATTTAATTTTTTAAATGTAAAACTTTCAGCCTATGAGACAATGGAGAAACAGCTACAGAGTTTGGGTAAGCGATGGGCAATCATCTGTAACTGGACTGAACAACAGTGGCTCCTTCTACAGGAAATCCTTCTCAAATGGCAGCATTTTTCTGATGAGCAGACAATGTTTTCTGATTGGCTGTCTGAGAAGGAGGCTGTCCTGAGTAAGATGAGGGAGTCTGACCTCAATGACCCTGATCAGGTTATATCACAAGTCAAAGATCTCAAGGTAACAAAACAAAGCTGATATTTAACATAGAATCTAGAATTTTTCGAATATTGTGTTTTTGTTTTCTTCTTGATGATTGCTAGCAATATCTTTGGCAATCAGTCTCTCCATTTCAGAAATCATTTGTTTACTGTCTTATATTTTTTTCTTGTGAAGACATGTTTTAAACTTCTAAAATTGAATGACATATTGTTGACAATATTTGCTGTATGAATACCATTTCAAACAATAACTTGCAAAATAAAAAACTGGTTTATTTTATTCTTACTTAAAGTCCATAGAGACAGACATGGTGGAGCAGGTACAAAGATTTGATGAATTAAATGAATGTGGTCAACAGATTGTCCAGTATGTGGACAATGAAGACACCATACAAAAGATCAGTTCAGAGTTAGAGAGTTTCCAGGAACGCTGGGAGAAACTTGTACGACAGATGGAACACCAAAGTAAACAGGTACAGTGCACCAAACCTTTGTCATCTATTCTGTTGTAAACATAAATTATAGTTGCCATGACTATCTAGTATTTGAAATATGCCAGTTCAAAGTTGTAAATTCTTCTAAGTAAGTTTCTAGATAAACATTTAGTTATAATTATCTGTAAATTAAGATAGTATTTAGATTTCTGTATGAGGAACACTTGCCAGAAAGCACAGTTCTATCTCCAACAGAATCATGATCAACAATTCCAAAGAGAAAAGATTATGTTAAGATAGGATTATGTAAAATGTATCATGACTTAGGCAAAAAAATGTGCTGGGGAGGTATGGGGGAACAGCCCTTTTAAATTGTTTTAATTACATTAAGTCAAATTCACACTCAGCAACCAAAATAAGAATAAGTTCCAGCATAGTTTAATAGTTTATTGATGCATTTAATATTTATTAATCTGTCTTGTATTGTACATTGCTGTTACAGATTGCTGGTTCAGGTGTAGAACTGAGTAAAGTGTCAGATGAACTTATGTCTGACTTTTCCGAGGAGACACAGCTACGCTCACCTACTGCTTCCTCGGCCAAGAAGAGGAAAGTAGACACAGCATTGAGGAAGGAGTACGACTTTGAGATGAAGGAGTTACTGGCGTGGTTTGATAAGACCGAGTCTGCATTAGAGATGCTTACCAAGGATGAGGATTCTGC
>JAUMGZ010165078.1:0-15741 GCA_032359645.1 Pododesmus macrochisma
TGCGTCATAACTGCAGCAGTTCATTAAATGCTGATCAATATAAGGTTAAACTAATTGACAGTGCCGGTTTTGTTTGTGGACATCCATGTAAAAATGTGTTCAAATATATTATGGAATGTAACCGTTTCACTTATCAGAGGGCCCAGTATTTAGAGCCTCTTTCTTATCATATTAACTTTTCACTGCAATTACTCTTGTTTGACGATAGCCAACGTGTTGTGAATGCCAATAAAGAAATCTACTTAAACGTACAGAAATGTATCATGACATCAAAAATATTTACTTGAGTATTGTTACCTCGTCCCTCCTATCATTGACTTTACCCGACTCATCGAACAAGTAGTTGTCGCCTTTAATCCTAATGTCTATCTTTCAACTTCTATTGACCATTTTATTTCATTTTATGCAAACATGTAAAATAAATTTTGTTTCGTTAAATCATAATTGAATTATGTGTTACCAATTTTACGACTTGGATAAAACTAATGACTGGCACAGTTCTGACAGTTCTCGTGATTAGCACAATGAATGGTGGTATGAGCGTCTGAATGATGCCACCGTGAGGAGCGATCTCACGACAATTCATCTGTGTGACACCACTCGAAATTGGATCTAGATTGGATCAAGCGAGATATAAAGACCTCCCGGATATAAGCGGTTCGTGTGGTCACAACTGGATGTACCGATTTTACATTTAGATGAAAACTGCAAGTCACACGCGACAATTATGACTTTCAATTGTTTCGCTATTTTTTCTTATTCTTTTTATTATTATTGTTATTATTTGTAAGTATAATTTATTTCGATATTTTGCTTGGCGTTGAGTTACTCTTAGTTATTTTGTCCGGCATTTGTTTCCCGAAATGTTGCCGAGCGTTATTACCGTACTTCAGTTGACTATATTCCATTGCTTTGTAATGTCCCAGTCGTAGTGTAACGCGTTGGCCGCGCCGATGAACCCCGTTTCTGACCCCACCATTTGCAGTTTTCGACCGGGTAATGCCTCATTGTCGCCACGCTCTATCCTCGCTGTCGCCACGCTCTATCCTCGCTGTCGCCACGATGTGTCTCGTTGATCCACGTTAGTTCATGTTGTAGCCAAATTATGTCACGTTTCCAAACGTAGCTAAACGTGGCGGCCAAAACGTGTTACTGTGACTGGGGCATTAAGACTAAAAGAATCTCGTACCTGTTTCTGTTTTAAGATAGAATTATCTCAGACGAGAGGTGGTATGTATGTTAAATATATCAAGACGAGGCAATAGCCGAGTTGTGAGATAATATACATACCATCCCGAGACTGAGATAATACTATCTTGAACAGAAAACGGTATGAGGTTCTTTTTCTCGGCCTCTTATAGCGAATTAACGATGAAAATAACTATAAAAATGCATCAATTTCCCCTTTGGCATCCTTGCAAAAGCGCTTCTGACGTAGCATCAGTGACGTAATTTCATTGTTAGATAGCGCGTGACAGCAATCTCAGTACCATATGATGACGTTATTTAATTGTTTATAGCACGTGAAATCAATCTCAGTACTAGAACCTGAGACAGATAAATATCGTACCCCTATTTTCGCGAGATTTCCTTGTCTAGTAGACGACAAAAATGTATCTCAAGCGTCATTACGAACTAACGAATAAGCATAAAGGTAGTGCAAATCAGCTACCATAGTTAGTTACGTAACCAATTTACCTGATAAATAATTGTAAGCCTTAAAAGCTACTTCTTTCTGTCTTTTTACACTAGCATTTGCGAGGTCCGGTTCAAATATTGATTTTTGTCTTAACTTTCTGAATGACTTATTTGTCTGTAATACGCTTCCCGAACAAAAAAATCATTAAGAATGGATCATCTTCTACTGCTTCATAAAGAGATTGTGAAAGGGTTAGCTATCTTAAATTACGTCTGTCGTATTTGGTTAAGTGAAATTAAGTTTAGTGTATATAGCCGGTGTAACGTGCCGAGCATATGCAATCACCTTCTCCTTTCCATCTTGCATCTGTGATAGAACAGCCCCAATGGCGACATTGCACGCATCTGTATCGAGAATAAACGGCTTGTTGAAGTCAGGTAAACCTAGAATCGGCGCATTTGTTAGAGAAGTCTTTAATGAATCAAATCTTCTTCACAAACCACTGACCATACGAATGCTTTACACTTTTCAGTTAGCGTGTGCAAACACTTTGCTTTTTTTCAGCAAACTTGTGTATGTATCTTCAATAATAACTTCATAGACCAAGAAAAGAGCGAAGATCAGTCACGTTTGTAGGAGTTGGTCAATTCTAAACAGTGATAGTCTTTTCTGGATCTGTCGCAACTCCTTCCTCTGGTATTCTGTAAACTAAGAAATGAACGCATTTTGCAAATAAATTGCATTTTTTCGCTTTCAACCAGACTAGCGCTCGACAGTCTGTCAAAAACTCTCTTGATGTTGATCAACATGTCATCAAAATTTCTACCTGTCACAATGATGTCGTCTAAATATATGAGACATATTTCCCATTGTAAACCTGTCAATACAGTCTCAACAACGCGCTGAAATGTAGCAGGAGCTGAGCAGAGTTTAAAAGGCATAAATCGGAACTGAAATAGTCCTCGTCGCGTCGCAAATGCTTTTTTGCGCAATCATTTGGATCCTGTTCCACTTGACAGTAACCAGAGCATATGTCTAAGTCAAAAAACCACGAACTCCCGGCAAGCTGATTTATTGAATCATCGATTCGAGGCAACGAGTATGCGTCCTTGACTGTCAAATTATTTAGACGGAGATAGTTCACGCAAAACCGAGTAAGTCCGTCCCACTTCCTAACCAATACTTCGCCTGCTGCCCAAGGACTTGATGATGGTTCTATTACTCCTTGTGAAAGCATATCATCGATTTGTTTATCCATCTCTGCATGTTTGTGTATTGGAATACGCCCAGGAGGTTATCTTATGGCGAATAACTTTTGTCCGGCCTAAATCCAGATTGGAAGCCGCAAATAAACTAGTATAAACTTTTAGTAACTGATATAACTTTGCACTTTGCTCCTCTGTAAGGTTAACTTTAACTTTGTCAAATAAAGTTTATAAATCATCGCGCAGTTTACCGCCAATATGATAGGTTTCTGTATTTAAAGGCACACAGACCTCATGTACTAGTGATAACTGGGCAATTGTTTTACCCTTATAATAGTTTTTGGGTCATTTATTAATTGAGACATTTATAAACCGAAAAGGAACAAATTCTTTTCCTTTGACTAGTGAACGTCCTATCAAGGCGCGATCTGTCTCTAAAACTTCATAAAAGGTTCAACCAAACAATCACCAAGATTTGACTTCCCTTGTTGCGCAAATAATTTAATATAAACACCAAATTCTGTATTTGTCGTATTAGTCGTATTAGAACCGACGGAAACACCTTTTCTGTTTAATCTGCGCCGTTTTGGGTTACGTCGACGACCATGACCATCTCTATCATTGGAATGCTTTTTATAACATCTAAGTGTACACATTCTCGTTTTATGTTACCCCTTTCATCGCAATTGTAACATTTTAAAACTTGTGTGCGCCGCCTCTACTGTGGTGTTCCAAAGTGAGCGTTTTGACAACTTTTGTCATACACAAGTTTTCTCGTTGGTTGTATCTTTCATCTACAAAACGTCTTTCTGCAGAGAATCGAACTTTTCCTGCAACGCTCCCATTATTTTAAGCATGTCAGCTTGAATGTTTCCTGGGGGGGTGTTCTTGTTAAAGGGCCACCATTCTAGCGCTTGCGTCCTCTTCACACGTTGTAGAACGCAAGTGAACTTTTTGTTCAGCTCAAGAATGCTTCAAGTTCGACTGCTTGACGTATTGCTTCATTCAAGTTTGTTTAATCCGCAGTCGCATATCGGAATGACAAGAGCATCTATGAATTGCTCTGTTGCCAACGTCTCCTTAACATCGGATGGCGCCGCGGTGTAAGCCAATCGCGCTAGTTGCTGTTAAGCTTGTCCGAGCCCGGGGAGAGTCTCTCCAGCTTTTTTAGACGTTTCTCTCTCAATTTTACCCAATTTAGTTCGGATTAGCAAATCTCGCCTCAAACGCTTGTGTTAAGTATTCAAATCTCTGACAGTCACCTGCCGGTAGATCGCTCAAAACGCTCTGAGCCTGCTTTCGCAGATATACTCCTAAATAAAGCCCTTTCTCTTCAACAGACCATTTGTTTATACTAGCGCGTGCTTCAAAGCGTGTTTTATAGTCAATCCAGTATCCTGACCCATCAAAGGTAGCTGGTTTAATATCTTGGCGCCGTCTCATATCCACAGCTGTCTCCAGTAAGCTGTTAATATCTACCTACGATTCAGACTGTTTTTGTAGTGATGGTAATAGTCGCAGTTGCTATTTACTCTCAGGGACAACATCCTTATCGTCAGGCTCTTTGTTATCATAACCATTCAAACTAGAGTTTGAAAGGCGCACTTTTGGCCGTACCCTAGTATGAGACATAAACTGTATATTTACGGGCGATACATTAGGAGTTTCAACTGTTTTGTCAATGTTAGACTGACGTGAACGTCGACCCGTAGTTATCCACGAGTCTGAAAGTCGACCCGTAATCAATAGCGCAATCGCGGCCATCTATGAGTGTTTTCTTTGGTGTTGAATGTAACACTGCCTCAGGAGATTGCGACAGACGTCTCCTGTCACGGCCTAAATGCTCAATCCTTTCTTCGATGTGCGTAATCTCTGCTTCTAAATTGCCCGTATCATAAACGGTACGTAAAACGCTGCCTAATTTCTACTTAAACTCAAACCCCAACGCTGCCACTAATTATGTAACGTGCCGAGTGAATGTGCCAAGAAACGTTCACAAGGTCCGTATCTGGTTATATCAAGGATTTGAGAATTTTGCGCAATCAATAATAAGTAAGTAGTGTATACAGGACAATGATTTTGATCTAATAACGGCGATTTACTGATTGCATATATAAAGTTATCTACAAGATATGAACATAGAACAATAATAACTAAATAATAAGACAAATACTAAATATACAAGCGCAATCGTCAATCAACTAAACCAAATACTAATTGTATATATAAACGCAAACGCCAAACAGCGCAGTCTCCTACCTGGATATTGCGCAGGTACAACAGTCAACTCGACACAACTCACAGGGAGAAAATAATCTGACACAAACGCAGTCTCTGAGACCGTGGCGACCTTACAGAACAGATCGCCACGCTCAGTCTATAGCATATACACTAACGCAATCTCCGAGACCGTGACGATCTTACAGACTGTTGTAAACTGACTATCCGTCTTATGCAGACCAAGTGTAAGTCCAAGAACAATGTTACGCGTTGTTACTTTTTACGACCTGACTTGACTGTGACTTCCAAACAATCTCCCCAGAATTATAGATAGATATGTGAAGATTAACGTCTTCAGCGACCGTTCGGCCATTCGAAGACGGGTAACTGGTTAGAATAGGCCCAGAATTCTCCGAGACTCTGCTTTTATACCTTTTCAGCAGCTAACGTATGACATGATTGGACGAAATATAACAACTCTGATTCGCTGAGAGTAGGACGAATCTAGCCTTGCCATTGGTTGAAAACTCAGCCCACCGATTGTTTTCCTTGTAACTATGTTTGGATCCTACCTAGCTCTAAAAAGATACAACACTGTCTAAACCACGAGTAACATTAATCTAACAGCTATAAACGAATAGGACATAGAGTATGGATAAATCGAAAGCGTAACAGAACATATTTAAAAATAAAACAAGGTGAATCAACCTACTTTTCAGCATTTAATAATCCAAACGTGACACAACGTTTTCCATTCGGAAATAACTAAATAATGCTAAAGTATAAACCGACTACGGAGATACTGGATGCGGAACCTTCATTCGACACAACCGGTATTATATCTAATATATCGTTATTCCGTCTTTTGTTGCAAAACAACAATAATTAGGGAAACTTAAAGACAATAATTATCGTTATTTGTAATGAAATAACGAAAAGTGAAAATGGCACGAACCAGACACTCTATTAATTGTTGTAAACACGGGGCTAGAGACAGACTCGCACCGGACCCCTATTATAAGTTAAAGGGTTTGCTTCTGACCCCGTACACTTCAGTAACGCTCTTCTAACATGGTCCGCCATGTTTCATGTCCATCGTCATTGAAATGTCACACGTTTCGTAGCGGAGCACAGAGCAGCGTATCAAAGGGAGAGAACCAGTCTAAAAGTACAGATAGACTTTGGGATACATCTCGTCTAGTAAAAGTAAATGAATATAATTCTAAAAAAACAAAAGACAGCACCCACCAACGAACGATTTATAACTTTAATTTAACTGTAGTAAAACTGTTCAAAAGGATCTTCCCACTAAATCACTGAAACTTTAAAAATCTGAAAGAAGGAAACAAAAATTGCGAAACAGAGATATCATTTTACAAGCGAACATAACAGACGCGATTAGCAATATTGCAACACTGTTGATTATACATATAAACGCGGGTATGGAATTCCATAAGCGACAGCGTACTGCCTCCTGTCTACTGCTTAGTCTACTGTTCAAAACCGCTTGTTCACTCATCGATAGACCCATTCAATACATGTACACTGATACCAAATATATGCATGTTTCGACTATTATAATCGTTCAATATTTCAGTAAGAAAGTGGTCATTTATAGGCCACTTGTTTAAATTATGGTTGATAAACGCTCTTGATTATCTGCTGAAAAAGGACGTATATAAAAGTTCACTCTTAACATGAATACAGTGCCATACATATCTTTAATGAAATAGTTGACATGCATGTGGATACTTCGGTATCGTACAGGACAATTTGCCGGTGGGCACGGCGGTTTGTGGAAGGTCGGGTGTCTGCTCAAAATCACCCTAAATCAGGTCGACCGGTGAGCCACAGTACCAAGTTTGCATTGCTAAAAATCAAGGAACTGCTTGCAATGGACGCTAGGTATACCATTATGGACTTAGCTAGGATCACTGGTTTCTCGTTGGGAAAAGTTCAGTTCCTCTTGAAATCCAAGCTTGGTTGAAGAAAGATATCTGCAAGATGGATTCCACATTTGCTAACTAAAGACCAAAAGGACACCAGGGTAAAATTTGCCGAAACATATTCGAAATTTGGTCGAAGAAAGTTTTCGAACATTGTCACCGGCGACGAAACATGGATACACTTTTACGAACCACGTCGGAAAGCTAGCAACCGTATATGGACAACGAAATTCACAATCCATTACCCCGCCATTCAGGTTGCTGTGCCAAAACGCAAAGGAGCCAATGCTAGATTTTATCGTGACAAAGGGCTTACAAAACTGAAAAAATATTTCCAAAAGAGACGGTCCTAATCAGGAATACAGCATAAGAAACTTTTAAATGACAATGCTCCAGCTCACAAATCCATAACTGTATTACAGATAAATCGACCATGAACCAGTGGACTTGCTAACCCAACCCCCCCCCCCTCCCCCCACCATCTTTTCCCCAGATTTAGTCCCGTTGTGATTTCTTTCTCTTTCCTTTTGTAAAAAGTACACACAGGACGAAAATATTCAAGCCGCTAGTCAGCTGGATCTGCACTATTCCAGTGCCTTAACTCTTTACCTAAAGGTGACTATTGTATTGACTTTAAAACATGGATCAAACGTCTGATACTTTATTGTCAGTAAAATGGAGAGTACTTTAAGGGAATATAATAAAAGTAAAATATATATAAGAAAAATCGTTTTTTAGCTATCTTTGTAGATGTTTTCATAATTTTTGCTTTACAAAACTTGATATCACGACTAACAAAAAGTTGCGTCCCCTGACGTAATTCTTCTGCACTGAGACGTAAATAGTCCCAATCTCGCGAGAATGTTGGGGCAAGCAATCGTGCATGGTGTGATGTTTTAATATTCCAAGTTTCGTTTTTAACATGCCACACGCTCATGGCTTGGCAGAGTGCTGTAACTCTGGCAGTCGGCAGGTGTGCATTGAATTTAAGTTTTGTTAATTTAGTAAGAAGTGAAGCTTTGAAGGTCTTGAGCCATGTCAGGCGTCACATCAACAGGAGTTTGCCGTTTTATCTATACGATTGATGAATTTTTATTTAAATAAGTCACCCCTTCCAAATATGTTTTTGTATTGATAGAATGTAAAACTCCCGCACTACGCCAGAAACTGAACGAAAAGCCCTGTCGACATCACTTGGTCATGTTGCTTTCTCTAGGGATACGCCAAATTGCGCCTCTATCACAGAAGAGTTCTTTCATTTACCGTAATCGCGATATCAAGCAGAACCTATGTTTATGTTGTTATCAACAGACATTAAAAACATAAAATTCTTATATATTTAATTTGTTATTGTACATGACGTATGCCGGACACTTGAAACTGATTAAAAAATATTTCACTTGGTATTAAAGATAAAGTAAGTATCATATTTACCAAGAACCACTTATGTATGAAAAAACATTTATAAACATGAATAAAAGCTCTCACAGCGTCGGAGTATAGAAATCAAAGCAAGTTATCAAAATCTAATCTCCTTTTGGTGTTTGAACTATTTTTTCACACAATTAAAACAAATGTTCTTTGCTGTCGGTGTTGCGAACGATATAACACTTTCCCGGCAGGCAGTCACCTCTAATTTTGACAATTATTTTGTAATTGACTCTTTTGAAATCCGAATCCTTGTTATAAATGTTGGTATCTTTGGATTTGGTATGCAATTATAACACACAGCGAAACAGACTACAGTATAATACACAACTGTTACAATAAAATGCTTAACTATAAAACTCCCAAACGCGAACAATGGAGTTGAACTTTACGTTTGCATTGAAATTTTACTTGAATCGAAATTCCTTGAAACCGTTCAAGTTCTTCCTGTGTTCTTTTTTTACTTATTATTTAGGTGTTTATGTATGTGTGCGTGTGGCGTGCGTGCATGCGTGTGTGCATGGTTACTTTTTTAAATGAGATAAACACTAGCAAGCAAACAAGCCTTAATAAACTTTAAAATGACAGTAAATATTATTTACAAAGCGTACTGCAAACGATACGAGGGATTAACTTCCAACAAAAGATGATTCATTTTCTCCAAATGATATTACATAATATAATTTTTTAATTTAAGCATACATGAACCCCTCCCAACTGTCTCCCTAGTCCGTCATTATACACATCTAAATAGCCACCCAATTATTATGACCGACAAGCAAGAAAAATTTGCACTATCGTTGACAATGTGTTTACACATTGCTTACGGCCTAGAATATCGTCTTGGTTTTCGATTTATTATTTTACACATTACATATGTTACAATCTGATTAAATTTAAATATTGGTATGCGCTCTATTCCGTAAACTTCATATTGCTGTATCAATAGAGCGTAGATCAAGGTTTGGTTTTAATCAGATTACACATGTTATACATATACATGTTGGATTGTAGCTTTAGGTAAATTTGAGAAAAAAAAGGATGTACATACCAGATATATACATATATTCATATAAAACAGCCACTCGCCGCGTTATTGCCGTAACACGATCACCTGTTAATCTGGTACCTAAAGAATTAAGTTATGCAAAAATGATTGATAAATTCTCGCATGTGATGCAGACACTCTTGACTGCATTATCAGTAATTTGGAATTAGGTTCTTAAAATACTAACACATTCATGATGAAGTATGCAGGATTTAAAATGTTTAAAAACTTGTAGTGTTCTGTAATCTTAAATCTATTAACGCCAACATACACTAAAACGTTTTACCTGTTTCTTGTCAAGATTTTCGAGATTTACTGAATTATGGTCGAGATTGCAGATATGTGTTACCATTTTTAGAACAATGGAGTAATACTATGCAACCGTAGATTAAGATGTGTCTTAAGGATGACCAATTCTTGTGATGTAAGTCTTACAGATTGCCTAATTTAACAAAAAAAGTCATTTGACATAAATACTTTTCAATTATGCAAAAATAAGGATAGGTCATTGATCTTATTTTTGAGATATAAGCGTATTAAATGTTCGCGGGAAAAGAACTCTTCTAGATTTTCCTTAAGTAATATATGGGAACAAATTATTTTTGGGGGCCGTAGATAATAGTGAAAAGGATCTTACAAATCTTTTAAAAAAGATTGTTAGATGGGTATATAAGGTGTTTATTTTAAGAACGTTATCAGATATATAAGGGCAAACATTTTAATGTAATTTTTAGGAAAATACCAGAGAAGTTACGAACAAAACAAAAAAACAAAAAATGCCAGTAGTGCGCATCCGTAAAGGTGTATAATGACATCCTCATCTCTGTAGAACTTTTGGACTGTTGGTATCCTACGCCATAGTTTTATTGTATGCATTATTGGACTGTTGGTATATCCTTTTATCAACCTTAGTATATTTCACCTGTTCCTTTTTATGCTCATGCGTCCACAGAAGTCAAATTATAGAGTTTAGAACTGTCTGAAAAACGACACACTAAACGGTTTTTAACTCTATAAATTAAGTTGTCCGAAGCTCGTTTATGGGGTAACGTAGTATGTTTTTCATTGAAGTTTTATTTCAAAACATGTTTCTTATATATTTTCATTTACTATAACCCCAATGTTTATATCTTCTGAATTCGTGAAATATCTATCGATGCTTTGCGATATGTGTACCCGAGAAAATAAATTGCACTGATTTCCAAAGTTACCTATCATATTATTATTACCAACATTCAGAAACCTGTGAATCTTTTTCTCAAAGTATGTAACGCACCCTTAAATAAAGTCTTAATTTAAAAATAACAGCGACAATGCTTCTTTAATGTGTATACATGCACAACAATCTGTATATACATAAAGTTGGTTAAGACACATACAGAGACGTATTTCACATCCCCATTATATAAATTTATAATGCACTGTTACATAATATAGGCGTGTTTGAGTAATCAAACCACTGAGCTATTCATTAAAGTCCCACTTGTTTGTCGAACGCCAACACAAGAAACCCACTGTATTTATTGCAATGTATAACATATTCTTATTTTCTCACAATAACTCGGTTTATATAGATAATTTCAAAAAGTTTAAGGTATGAAATCGGAATGAACTTTCGATTTGACCTTTGATCAGAACATACATATATAATCTCGTACCTGTTTCTGTTCAAGATAGAGTTATCTCAGACGAGGGGTGGTATGTATGTTAAATATCTTAAGACGAGGCGATAGCCGAGTTGTGAGATAGCATACATGCCATCCCAAGTCTGAGATAATTCTATCTTGAACAGAAAAAGGTACGAGGTTCTCTTTCTCGGCCTCTTATAAGGATTAAACTATAAAAATAATCATGAAAATACATCAATTTCCCTTTTGGAATCCCTGCAAAAGCACTTCTGACGTAGCATCAGTGACGTAAATTCAGATAGCGCGTGACAGTCATCGCAGTACCATATGATGACGTTATGCACGTGAAATCGATCCAGTACTAGTACCTGAGACAGATAAATATCGTACCCCTATTTTCGTGAGATCTATCCTGTCTATATCGTTACGCAGGGAAAATGTCCTCATGTGAAATTTGCGTTAAAATCAAATTAAGTTTAAAATTAAATTAAATTTCACATGATTTTTATGTACAAAATACATGTGGTTTCCTTTTTTTATGGGGGTGTTACGCCGCTTTCAATTGATGTTAGGTCAAATCCAGGCCGTGTCTGGTTATGACAGTACAAACTCACTATGGCTGATTTACAGTGTTGTCGCATGCGAAAAATAGATGTCATGTGAATTTTATTTGATTTTTTCCTATGAACTTCTTGTGGAACTATTATATCAATACATATATCACTTAAAATTTGTAAGAAAAAGAATTTGCTTATTTAAATTTCACTGGAGGAGTTTAACCCGTATAGAGGTATGCGTTCGTAAAAGATAATTATATACACATGTTATATATACAACCTGTTACGTGACAAGAACTCATTTGTCTTATTTCAAATAAGATACTTATCGAACAATAGAACATTCTAATTAAACGCCAAAGTAAACACATCAGTCACGTTTCACAATAAGTTTGAACACATAAAACGTATCACTGAGTATGACGTAAGAACAGCTTTGTCCTCAATCTCTACCAAGAGTTGTCGTTCCTTCCCCTCACATACACAGAGGGAAAAGAAAGATAACTCTGTGTAGAAATTGCGAATATGTAGGTCTCCGTGACCAAGAGGATATTGGAGGGTACACATCTTAAACCTCTCACGTCAAAATTCGTCAATTCAATTTCTTTAGGAAAAAGGTTTTATCTGATTCAAAAATATCAAATAACTACAAGATATTCCATACATTTTCCGGGAAGTAACGGAGTCATCCGAGGTTTGTCGATTGGATAGTCGATATTTTTTTCCGAACTCTCAGATGATACGGTTAGTGGGACAAGGATGTATTTTCCGATTTGAAAATTACAAGCAACTAATTTGTAAATAGCCCCATATTTGCAAAGAAAAAATACATACAAAATAGTTCATGTAAAACTTTTAATATTTGGTTGAAATTTACATTCCTACAGTATACTGTAGCGGATACGTAACACCAAAAGACGTACGGTATATGGTCATTGGCAAACAGAAAGAAAACGTGGATCTGTCACTTATATCGTGACGAAAGAGCAAAGAAAAAACAACAATTAATATGATATGAATAGAAGCCAGAACATAATCATGAAAGAAAAGCAGTAATATATATCAATAATAGTAGATTGAACAACATTAATTTTACAAAGCAACAACAACTGATTTGTACACATATCGAACATGTTTCTACTCTGTCGTTTCGCTTGGATTTCAGCGAACCAATAAGCAGACGATCTTCACAAATACGGAATGTCAATATAGTAACGGCGTCTGCTAAAGTCAATACACGCTTAACTGGATACTAATAACTACAGTAACATCAATCGCCGAGTAAAGAGCACCAGAGAAATTATATCACGCTTTCTTTAGTTTATAACAACTTTTTTTAGAATAAAATTTCAAGTCTCGCGACTCAAGTATTATTGAAGTGTTGATCACAGGAAATCTTTCCTGGAAGATTTAAAGACAAACTTCCTGTGGTTCAGGTAAAGTCAAATTTTTGTAAAAATAAAAAAAAACAACATGTTTACCCTTTTTAAATTCCACTTGATTTAAGTGTAATATTTGGTACGATACACATCGCTCTTACGGGACGTTTATATACATTTAGATACTGTGATTGCCAAAGCCGGATTTAACGAGTATATCAGAGACACGAGCGCAGACTGCGGTAGATTGCCTTTTCACCATTCTCCAAGCCAATAGTGCATAGTACGCTTTAGACACTTGTATTTTTGGAATGATTTTATCGCGATTTCTAGGAAGTGTGGTACGGTGTGGGATATAATTTTTCACGGATGTTTAATAATGTGACGTCACCTTTAAACGAAAGGAAACCCCATGCAGTGGGAAAAAAAATTTACATTTCAAGAAGTAGATTGTGTTTTAGAATATTTAAGAAAACGAAATAAGAATAAGGAATAGGACGCTGTGCATCAATGGTATTGTATTTCTGTCCTGCGGCGTGGGTGCATGGAATTACCTATTAAGGAAAAACACATACAATCGGATGTTCAGCCGTCATATGACGTGTTTTTTTTTCAAAAAAAAAAAATATTCATCTCAAATATAAAATACCCTCTCCAAATATCACGAAGCTCATTTCTAACGGACGACTGAAAACGTCAGTGACACTGGACTCTTTCTCCTGTGACACCGGATACTGAACGTATTGTTGTGTCTCTTCGGACCATTTTTCCGTGAGAACCATTTCTTTATTAACACCGGTCCGATGAATCTAACTTTAAGATCTGCTCCAGAAGAGTTATCACGTACAGATTTGGAAACCTAATCAAGATTTATGGAATTTATAAGAAGAAATTCCGGAATTTATTAATACATGACAAATCCCTGAGTTCATTTGAATATTACGCAGGACATGTAAGCATCGGAGTGAAAAAGATGCGCTAAGTTTTTAGTATTCTTACGCTCGGTAACCTTTACAAGAAGGACACTTACATTTCTTTTTACCTTTTGTTTCCTTTAATAAAATTGGTATATGCTGTATGCTAAAAAGAGAATTACATGAACATCATAAATACTTAGATAATTCCTAGAATAAATTAAACGCGTGTGAACATGTTCGGATTTAAAAGATAACATATAACAATCACTTGCTGTGTAAGTAGTCTTTTGCGGGTTTTTTTTTTAAAGAAAGTTGTTACGAATTTGTTAAAGCGAGCACCCTGTTGTAGTGTTGTTGATTGAATAACATTTATTGTCAACAATGGATTATAACACATCGACAAACGCTTCTGGCAATGGCTCCATGGAGACGATGGCACAACATACACCCGTAGGATATACAGACTTCAAGGTGAGAACAAGTCAAATCATCTCTATCTCGTACACTGTTAAACTGCATGTCTTATGCCCCAGTCATTTTGTCATGTTTTGTCTGGCCGTTGTGCCCCGTTTCTGACACATACGGTTTGTATCAATTGGCATAGTTATGCCTCGCAGCCACCACGCCGCTCTAGCTCGCTATCGCATCATTGTGCCTCGCGGCCGCCACGTTATTCCACGTTTGATCACGTTGTTGCCACGTTTTGTCACGTTTCCAAGCTAAACGTGGCGGCCAAAACGTGCAATGTTGTCAGGTTTCTAGGGCGAGAAAAACAGCAATATACGTATTGAAACGTAGTAGAGCGTAGCATCAACGGGGCAACAATTAGGCAATGCGTAAGACACGTAGTCAAATGCTCTTAGAGTTCTACCTCATTTGCAATAAAACACGGAAAGTGTTGACACGCTGTTTAACTCTTTGATAACAAAATCATACTTGTATATTTGAGAGCGCAAGTTTTCAAGAACTATTTGCGTGTCGATCTTGTTAAAATGATAAAAAAAATATCAATATAATATAGACTGTTAAATGATTTTTTTTCTTCAGTATTTGACAAAAAAGCGTCCTTAATAGTTTCACAATAATGGCAGACAATCATCGTTAGACCTCGGGACTTATAGTGGTACGACAGACAATCATCGTTAGACCTCGGGACTTATAGTGTAGACGGTCCGTTAAAAAGATCGCGTCGGCTGAAACACTGTGCACTGTTTATACATAGATCTATAATTCCCAACATGACATCTAGACTGCCTAAATATAGTATAATTTGTTGTAACATCTTGTTTAAAACAAAATGAAAGACAAATACTTGTTTATATAGCATGGATTGTACGCATCCGACGGACGCACTGACGCACGGGTCGGAAGCAAAAATACACGTATGCACGGACACACGCTCGCTCGTACGCATACATACCCGATTGGGCACACACACACACACACACACACACACACACACACACACACACACACACACACTCTGACGGACGGACGGACGGACAGCCGCACACGGTCGGACGTACATACACACGCGCGTGCACCACCCACGCACGCGCGCATGAACAACCAATCACTGACTAGACAAACTGAACACAAGAACATACCGATAGAAGAGATAATAAATAGTTATGGCGTCTTCAGGCAATAACGGTAACTTGTACTATGGTGACGGAAAGACAGATAGAAGAGATTATAAGTAGTAATGACAGCATTTATTATAAACAATAACGGTAATTTGAACTTATAATGACACTAAAATGTAATAAATATC
>JAUMGZ010165089.1:0-15739 GCA_032359645.1 Pododesmus macrochisma
GGTGACAGTAACTACATATAACGGTAGAAAGGTAATTTGATATAGTTTTATTTACCCCTCATAACTATATCACTTGCGCGGTGACAGTAACTACATATAACGGTAGAAAGGTAATTTGATATAGTTTTATTTACCCCTCATAACTATATCACTTGCATGGTGACAGTAACTTGGCTACATATAACGGTCGATAATAGTTTATAGTTTTATTTACCCCTCATAGTAAAGTAATAGAAAAGTACTTCAGAATCACTTAAAAAAACATGTCATGTTTATATATATACGACGCAAAGGGCAGCACAAACCATGAGTATAAACTTTATATTGAATAAAGTAACTAATAAATAATGTTAAAATGAAAGCTAGAACTGCAATACGTGTACATTTATAAGCTCCGTGGGAAATTAAGACTCTTTCATATGCGTAAGTGGAAGACAGAGATATTCTATCCGAGGGGTTACATATTTTTAAATTCCAATCGCTTCAAACATAAAAAATAATCAGCCCATCGAAAAACCCTTTTAGTAGACACAAAATAAACTTAGATTTTTCGTAGCTCGAACCAGTTGAAATTTAACAGTTTGACGCCATTTTCGTACTTATTTAAAATAATGTAACACACAGATAATTTGGGAGAAACACTCTTCATTAAACGGCAAGCCCTCTAGTGGCACACACATACATGAAAGAGTTATATTCTCAACTCATACGTTACATGGGAAGTAACTCTTGTTATATCACACGAAAAGATACAAGAGAAATAACTCTCAATAGTATATTGAACCGTCGGCGATCCTCCAAGGTCGATTTCCTCAAGGAGCATCTCGAAGAAATACGGAAGCGTCCGATGTGAAACGATTGCCACACCCTCCATAAGAACCAATCAAAAGCCTCGTTACTCTTATGTTTGTTATTGTGTAACATTTCCACGTGGCCACATTTCCAGGTAAGAGCACGCTAGCTACTACTGTATTTGTGTATGATTGCTGCATTAATAAGATTAATAAGACTGTAGTCTACTGTCGATACATTATGTATCAGTGCATGCTTTAACAGATTCGTACCCACTTTGTTACATGTACAGAGGCCAGATGATTTAATAAAGACCTACCACGTGGTACAATGTAGTATGTGTACATGCTCATCAATCTAGTTAAAATACACAACTCCTATTTAGAGTACGATAGGTAGATATGTTTGCGTCGTACACTTGAATGGGACTTTGACAGCTGCTACCGATAGGAACAATGTCTATATAGATCTCTATTATAATCCTTGATAATACCGACGTGTATATTGTATTATTTGTCTACATGTAGGCTAGAGATCTAGCCACATTTGATTTGTTAAGAATAGGTATTTTGGTACTCTCATACGTTCCTGTGTCAGGTTGCTTGCATTCTGTTGCTCTTTTACAACACGTAATTTTTACTTAATGCTTGCTTGTTACATAGTCAACAGTTAGTAGTTCATGCCCGACCATCAGCAAGGGGGAAAGCAACAGCACACAAAAAGTAGTATATATTAAAGAAAATCTGCAAAGAGTTTTGTATTTAATTTTTAGGAGATTTCGCCAATCTTGTTGTTAATGTCAAAATGCTGGAAACCACAAGTTACATAAAAACATTTTTAAAAAAAAGAATGACGATCTACGTACTTAATCCAATCGCTTTAAATTGTGTCGACATGAAGATCTGAACATCTTAAAACAGACTTTAAATACTTTTTGTATCAACAAATATATACACTCGGATGAGTCCATACAAAATAGAATAGAATGCACTTTTACATACTGGAACCCTTTTCTGCTTCACATATAACACTTATGATTAAAACACTGGCATATACAATGCCATACTCATACTATCATCATCATTACAACACATTGTGCAGAATACAGAACAAGACAAACATGTATTGTGTTAGTTGTAAGTGTGTTATAGACAGACTTCTCTTTGGTAGACAGTTTTACCAAGTATGATTTATAAACAGTATGTATAAATACATAATAATTTTTGGGATAAATTCCAAGTTCGTCAGAAGTAATAAAAATAATACATATACATGTATTTGATAAAAGAAAGTTCAAAAATGTCAAATGTAATTGGGATATGTGACATCACAGTGAAACTCCCGGGGCCGCGGTGGCCTAGTGGTTAAAGTCGCCGACTTGTAATCATAAGAGCCTTTCACCTCCTTGGTTCGATTCCTGTCCGGGGCGGCCTAGCGTGAGAAAGTTGCAGTGACTTGCCGTGGGTCGAAGGTTTACCCCGGGTACTCCGGTTTCCTCCACCAGTAAAACTGGCACGTTCATAAATGACCTAAGCTGTTGATCGGACAATAAGCCCTTAACACAAACAGTGAAACTCCCAATAACGTTCTAGTAAGTTTTGAGACGCAATTGTACAAGGTCCATAAACCATAATATATGTAACCATTTCGATTTGCTCTAAAATCCTTATTTTTGTTCAAATTATATAATATAATATATTATATCATTTTAATCGCTGGATTCAATAGATTTGTAGTGAACTAAAAAATACGGGAAAATATGACGTCGTTATTGCGTTATGTTTTGATGACATCATCATACTGTTCTTGGGGTTATTCACCATGACGATGTCAATGCAGAAAGCTGCAAAAATGGTACAGCTATCCTCGATCTCCGATATTAGGACAATACAGAAACGACATCCATTTGATAAGAAGATAAATAGACTGCAAGATCATAGGATAATAAAGAAAGTTCAAGAGACTGTTTCATTTAAGCATTGAACTGATTTCAGTTGGCATTCACAGGAGATATGGATGCGACAAAGGCAAATTTAATGAAGCGCACTAGCGCACTAGTTTTTTTTACACACACACACACGCGCGCGCGCGCGCGCGCCCGGGAATCGAACATGTGAAATTGGGTTTGGTGCGTTAACAATACAGCTTGTATCTTCAAATATTCATAATTCGTCAGTGCATGTGGAGCTTATAATAGTTAAGGTCAATTATTGTGAATTAACAAAGCAGTAGTGTATTAAAACTCCAATACTCGGTGTGGTACGGTGTGGTATGGTGATATCAAAGCAGTAGCGTATTAAAACTCCAATACTCAGTGTGGTATGGTGATATCAAAGCAGTAGCGTATTAAAGCTCCAATACTCGGTGTGATATGGTGATATCAAAGCAGTAGCGTATTAAAGCTCCAATACTCGGTGTGGTATGGTGTGGTACGGTGTGGTACGGTGTGGTATGGTGATATAAAATGTATCAATGGCATATTCAAACTGATACAATTGGTCAATGTGTGTTGATATTGATACAATAAGTTGTAAAGAAGCAAGTCAACTCAGGCCTGGTCAAGTAAGACGTTCCATCACCAAATCTAAAAGAGTATTAATTTCTCAATGTGATAACTGTCGCCCTCAATTTTCGTTCCAGCCATGATACAGCCACCAATAATGGTTACTCAAGAGAAATTTGATTTAAAATGGACAATACAAGAGTAATAAACTGATCATTGTACAATTAATGGTTGGACAAGTTAGTATTTAATATTTTCATACAAGTCAGAAATTGAATAAACAACGTCTGCATGTTAGTAGTATATTAACTGAACACTGCATTACTTGTTTCACTCATGCATTTATTATTGATTTTAAGTGAAAGCTTATATAACAAATCAATAAGAAAACATTAATTGAATATAACATGTTCTATTGTTAACATTATGTGAAGAGAAAGATCAAAGCCAATACAATTAGCAGCCAAACAGAATTGTTTGTTGAAACTGCGTAGGTAGGTATCTCAAGCTGCATTGGGAAACGGTAAACATCCCACACGATTACAGAACACACAACTAGAATAAGAAAATATTGCTTATCGTCAACCTCATCATCTTTAAAATAACTTTATTTTACACCGAAGTTGTTTGTTTCTGCTTTGTATATTTTTTCGTGTTGTTCTTTTAAAACCTTCTGTTTTTGCGAGTTTCGTTGTTAATTTGACTCTGTATGCTTTGACTGATGTAGTTTAATATTTTATTTGAGTTATGTTTGAATTTATGTTTATACTTTTAATATTAACATGTTAAATGCAACATTTTATAGATTTAATCAGTGAATATGCACACTGTTCGTTACAACATTTGATCTTACATTTTTAAATTTGACAAATATCAAGTCAATCACGTTGCCATCGTCAATGTCACTCTCAGTCAGAATCATGATCACAATTGTTCTTTTCGTCACTTACTTCTTCTTGGTTACAAAGAATCACAGTCAAAAGGAGAAATCAAATGATAAGATCTAGTCTTCAAAACAATATTCCTAATGATGTGTCCTGCCTCCATTTTCCCATGTCCTTAGACTTATGCTTTTTAATAGCTTGATGGATTCCTTATTTACTAGTGAAGTTTTGATCTAATACTCTTCCTAAGTTTACCTTCTGTGGTATTGAGCAAATCATATGCCTTCGAAGCAACCGTGACTTGTAATGTATATCTAGGAATCGAATTTTGTAGATATTGATTATTTGAATATTATTAAGAATAGGTTATAGTATACGATTGTTTTAAACAAACTTGTTTTGAAAATATTGCAAACACATCTAAAGGTCGTTTATACCAGTATGTTTGTAATAGTTTTACCCTACAGTCTTATTTACAGAAACCCATTTGTAGAATTTTTTTAAAACACATAACAAAAATTATATTATCAGCACATATTGAATCTGGGCGTTATAGAAATGTGGAGCGTGGACATAGAACATGTATAGTATGTAATAATGACGAAGTAGAAGATGAATTTTATTTCATTCTTCAATGTCCAGTGTATATTGATATCAGAATGAATTTAATTAAAAGTCATTAAATAAGACACCCTAGTATGTGTAAGCTGATACAACTTCTAAGTGTTAATAACGCCAAAGAGTTAAATAATCTAGTACTAATGTACCAATAACTGATAACTTGAACTTTGTGTGAACATCGGTTGATACGCATATGTTGTGTTTGTAAAATAATGTACAACTGCACTACAACAGGATGTCCGGTACTGTTACTATTTGAATGTGTTATATTGTAATACAGACTGAATGCTAAAAAATTGTACACAAACAAGGTATTAAGATCAAGTTGACATTTGGATGTATTATATTTTTATCATTTAGCAGATGTTTTAACATATACGTAGGTGAAATGTAAGAAATGATCACTGTATTACTCGTATGTATTTTATATTGTGTTTCAGTTAACAAGCTGAATCAAGTTAATTAAGTGCTTTACATTATCGTTATTCGTTCTATTCCACTAATTTGAGTTCAGCTATGACTGACAGTACAGATGTAAGGGATGGACAAGCTCCCCTGTATCTACAGACTCCCACTATACACAGTACACCACTGTCTAGACGCATGGGTTTCCCTGTATACCTTAAGTTGGATAATCTTCAAGACTCTGGCTCATTTAAACAGAGAGGAATCAGCCATTTTATACAGAAGGTATCAAATATTTGATTGTATGTTGATAATCATGATAGTTCAGGAACTGAAAAGTAAAAAATATATATAACAATAAATTGAAGAAACAAATATTTAATAAGCATCAGCTGTTAAATTTTGGGTCTCGTGTTAATTAAATAAGAAAAAGAACTTATTATCTTCACAGAATTGTTGTTAACATTCAGTTCTAATGTTTAGTAGTTTTTACAGCCATTTCAAACAGAAGGTATCAAATATTTGATTGTATGTTGATAATCATGACAGTTCATAGACTGAAAAGTTAAAAAGTAATATAACAATAAATTGAAGAAACAAATATTCAATAAGCATCAACTGCTTTGGGTCTCATGTTAATTTAATAAAAGAGTTCATTGTCTTCAAAGAATTGTTGAAAACATTCACTTCTAATATTTATAAGTTTTTTACAGGCATCATCAAAGGGAGCTAAACAAGTAGTATGTGCTTCAGGTGGCAACGCAGGTTTAGCAACAGCTTACGTTTGTAAGCAACTAAAGTTACCAGTGACCATTGTTTTACCAACAACAACTCCAGACTTTGTAGCTACTAAATTAAGAGACTTGGTATGGTGTGTGAAATACATATATTTCCTTAATGATAAATTATCAATCAGAAATAAAATTTAAAAGGAATCACTTGCAATGACCGTTTAATTTTTATGCAGTGCAATGGCCGTTTAATTTTTATGCAGATTGAATTATGTTATGATGTTTTCTATTGATATTATCCATGTACCTACCTTTAAGACATATAGTTAAGTTTTAGGGGATTTTTTTGAAACATTGCACATATACTGTTTGACACATTCATTGCATTTGAAGTCAATGTTTCAGCTTTTGTCTGTTAAATTGTATACTCAAAATTTCCAAGATTTTGAAATCAAGATAAATTTTTGTGAAAATGTGGTCAATTGTTTCATAAACATTATAGTTGTGTGCTTTCTATTTGTGGGTTTTTAAAAACATATTTTGAAGCTTCACCTTGTGTTGATCGTTAAGGGCTATTTTTGTACCTTTTGATACGTGATATGGAATATCAATCTAGTGTAGTAAAGAAAAAGTGAATACCGAATTTGTAAACTGTTTCTTTGCATATTTGTTTAATATTCATGTACACACGTATATGTTTTAAAGTATGATTGCACCTTCCCTTTTCAACTTTAAAATTAATTGTTTTCAAATGACAACTTTTTAAAGGAAATTCAAACTCAATTAAGTGTTGCAAAGGAAGAAGAAATATGGACACAGCTTTGAGTCACTTTCTATAAATACTTAACCATCAAGGGTGCTATACTGTGTTACTATATGTCGGGCATAACGTGTTACTATATGTCGGGCATAACGTGTTACTATATGTCGGGCATAACGTGAACAATTGAATGTTATTTATCATATAGTTATGTTATAATTTGGCAATCTTCAATTCAAAGTGTCCTATATGTCATTACATATACAGGTGGTATATATATCATGTGTTCACGTAAACACACAATAAACAGACATATACATTGATGATATTACATGTAAAATCAATTCCTAATCAAAAATGTGATTAAATTATGTTGATTTTTGAGTGTTTGTGGTGAAATACAGAATTTATTTAACAATTCTTAATTGACTCTTAGCTATATTTTTTGTAATTAAACATAAGTATGCAATACTGTAAACAGTTATTTTGTAATCAAATGTGGAAGTGATATATTTTTAATTGTGATTACATTTAAGGCATTACAGACTTTATTTTAGGGCGCCACTGTGAACGTCCATGGCAGTGTTTGGGATGAGTCCAATGAACATGCAATCGAATTAGCTAAAGATAAAGGTACGTTTGTGATTAAAACTAATTATTACTCATATTTATTATGCTGTCAAACCAGGTGTATTTGTAATAGATGAAAAGCAGTAAATACGGAAAACCAAGACAATATTATAAAGCCATAAGTCCATGGACATGGCAAACAAAAGGAAAACATGGGACGCACACAGAAAAATGAACCAAATATGCATTTATTAACTAAAACAGGGGAACATCACGAACTTCTATTACAAAACTAGAAGCGAAACCAGGTGCTCGCGATATTATAAGCATTTCCTGCTACACATGTGTCATCCGCCGCGATGCTTCCGTATCATTCAAGTGTATGGTAACCCTTTCCACTGTCAAAAGAAGCATATGTCACCATAAGAATATCCAAATTAGCTGAAAAGCCAGGTACATTTGTTATAGAATAAAAGAAATTTTCATTCAAATTAGGTTGCATTAATCTGGTAACAATTTTATAGATAAAAAATAGATATATAGTTTGATTTATAATTATACAATCAACCCACACATTTCTGGGATTATTATTATTATTATTATATTAGGGTTTAACGTTACGTCCAGAGTATTTCACCGATATAGTGACAAAAGACCAAAGGAGAAAAACCAAAAGATAGGACAGGATAAAAGCGGCGACAGGAACGGGAAACGAAAGAAATAGAGATAATTCAGAAAGAAGGATGAGCTCATGCAATGGCGTTTCCGCCTACTCTTATATCGAACTTTACATGGGGATCTTTATGTGCCAGGGGGTTAAAAATTCCTGTACACGGGACCGCCAGCTTAGCGTCCCCTCCGAAGGACGTGCAGATCTTTGTCTGGCCTCTACCCTTCAACCTGTCTGACTTGGGTGACCCTACCAGAAACAGAAGTTCCCGCCAGCATAGCTCTCCAGGTCATCGAGACGCGCAAACCTCCCTACCGCGATAAGTTGTCTAGCACAGGGAGGTTCTGGGATTACATTTGACATGGAAGAAATCGGTATTAGTTGAATAAAAGAAGCATAAAAATATGATTATAGAGCAAATAAATGGTCTTAAGAAAATATTTACTGACGAATCTAAATAGCCAGTATCAGACAAGAAGAAATAGGATCAATGCTTGTGCATTTGTCATTCTAGAAAATAATAGTAGGATATAAAACGTATAAGAAATTATGTATCAATTATGACAGCAGAACTAATGGCAATATACATTGCTATGATATGGATACGCAGTTTATTCCCTGCAAATTATGTCATTTTTACTGACTCTCTTGGCCTCTTTACAATTATTAAACATGAATTTAATGAAATACAAAATAAAATAGCTATTGATGTTTTAGAACTTTATACTACAATGTCTGAAAATGTAAACTTAGAATGGATACCTAGTCACATAGGTATTCAAGGTATCGAAATGGCTGATACAGGAGGTTTTACAAAACTCAATCAGCCTATTGTTAAATTGTATGAAAGAAAACTCAGATTAAGCAAAGACAAACATAGAGATTATACAAGAATTAAACTTGGATATTGTAACCGGAACTATTATAAACTGAAAAGCTAAAGACACATAAATAGAAAGTGTTCTAAATGTAATGTTCCAAAAACAGTTGAACACTATAATTTGCATTGCAATACATACATACTGCAAAGACATATAGTAAGAAATACCATACGTGGTCCTGGCGAATTTACATACGCTCCCAGTGGTGTTTTAAAGATAACTGTATGTCAATATCTTGAATTATATCTCGAATACATAAAAGAATAATAGGAAATTCTAGATTAAGTATTTAAGATAAGATACTAAAACTATCTATTTAGCACAATTAAATAAGACTTTATGCATCTTAAATCCTGAAATTAAAAAGGTTAAAATAAAATTAGAATTTAAATCACGTGTGAGACTCTATACTAACACTTCGCTAATTTTTTTGTCAAAACTTTATTGCCATGGGTCGCTGCAGGGATTAAAGATTAACATGTCATGAATTAACACAATCCTTGTCTTAGTTTGTGCACACATGATTAGGCTAAATAGGGACAAAAGATGTATAATACAGTTCATTTAATTATAGACTAGGAATATCAAATTTGTGTTTAAGGTAACTTTATACAAGTATATATATAAGAACTTACATGTAAGTAACATATTAACGTTATATACTTCTAGTACCAGCTTTGGTTTAAAGAGTATTTCTACTTACTGTGCAGTAATATAATTTTTTAAAAAAAATATTTAATTAAAGAATAATTACAATGTTAGGGCATTATAAATAGATGGACATAGTAAGCAGACTAAGAGACTACAGACTAAAACAAATAGACAAGTTTTAAGAAATACAAGATGAGAGGAAAACAAATTAATAAATTAAATAACAGATCATTATAACAATCATCGAGCTATACTAAAGTTCTCCCCACTGGTATTTAGTAAACCAAAACGATAAGATCTAACGATATCGTATAAAATAATACTACATTAAAAAAATAAGCTTCTAGATGACTGGCATATATGGGAATCATCCTTATTACCATCTAAAACACAGAACAGAACAGAACAGATAACAAGTATTCAATTAGCGGGTTAACCAGAAATATTTTTTTCTGGATACAAAATAATTATATGTCAAATTTGTGTACAAACCAATTGTGTTCGTAATACAATATTACATGTATGCTATCATCATTCAACATACATTATTCGAGCTAGAGGACAACCAGGTAATTTACTAGTTTTGTCTTACATTTGATAATTATTGGTTTGGTTATTTCGCATCACAACGTTGAAGTTGAAATCAGCATAAAGTTGCATATTTATAGTCCTGATAACATTTTCCCTCTGTCAATTGTGTAAGTCTGTGAATAAGTTGTCTCCTTTTGAATGTTGTCATTGCTTTGAAGACAACTAGGACTAATTTGTCGCACTGATTAAGAAATCATCAACAGACAAACAGGATAACATTTCCCCCAGGTAAAGACTCAAAGTAGATTTACTACGTCACAATTTGTCTATTTTGCTATTCAGAAGTGTCAACAATGCACATCGCGATTTTCCCGCGGGATTGGATAAAACCCTGTGCTCGTAGCTAGGTATTTGACACATTTTCAATGACTAACAAATTTCACACCAAATAAAATTCATCAAAACAATATACTGAACTTACATGTGCTGTACTTTTAAAAGATAAATCGGTTGTTTAAACTAGACTTTGTTTTATTAGGCACAGTGTATGTACACCCGTTTGACCATCCAGACGTATGGTAAGTATCGTAACCCAAATTATGAACATTGAATTGAACTTTTATACCAAAAAGCTATACTTTAAATACGACAACATATAATTATTCTAATATTTCCTTTCAATATGGCCTTTGATACTTTAGCGATATATGTAATCTTTTTCATTTTGCACATGCATATATTTGTATTATAAATATGTACCTTTTTCATATAGTGACACTATATTTGTAGTTGCAGATGTACTCAGGCTTTTGATTTAAATATTTTAATTCTACATTTTATCAAATTTACGTTCTATACTTAAGAATTATTTCAGTTATATAAGATATGGTGACAATTTAGGAAAAAGAAATATGCATATAATCACTAAAAAATTGTGATTATTTTACATGAACAGTAATTTTATTCTTTACAGTATATATTGCCTAAGTTAGATTGTGACTATTTTACATGAACAGTAATTTTATTCTTTACAGTATATATTGCCTGAGTTAGATTGTGACTATTTCACATGAACAGTAATTTTATTCTTTACAGTATATATTGCCTGAGTTAGATTTTTAATTGCAACTTAATTTTTAGCACAAATATTTTGATATAGGGAGGGCCATACTTCAATGATAATGGAGGCCAAAGCAGAGATGCCACATACACCTGATGTAGTTGTGGCAGCTGTAGGGGGAGGGGGGTTAATGAATGGTGTCATTCTTGGAATGAAAAAGGCAGGTTGGGACAAAGTACCAGTTATTGCCATGGAAACTGAAGGAGCTGCGTGTTTTAATGAAGCAATTAAGGCAGAAAAAGTGGTCAAAATAAAAGCTATAACAAGGTACACATGAAATATTATAGATTATGTGCAGTAGATAATACATTTATTAGTACATTTTTATTGACCAATCAAAGGCCAGTAATAGTGTAGAAGACAGGTAATGCAAGCTATGAATGTATTATTATATATTTGAATAAGAATTCATATTTTGACAAAAATTGTCTTATCTACCTTATCATACATAGTGAACTATTCATATACTGTGAGTTGCAAGATAGGGTTAGTTTCACTTTTGATTACTGTAAATTAATTATGAAAGTTCATACTCAAACAATTTTAACAGTGTCATGTGGGATTTGTAAATATCTTGTTATCTTGTTATCATGGTACCTTTTTTTCTTTCAATCAGCGAAGAAAATAAAAAGGCACGAATAACTAATATGTACCAATGTGTATACTTAAGGTAGTCAGTGGGTCAGTCTCAACTCAAATTAAAAACAAATTTGTGCATGCCCTCAATGATATCTTCTTTCATTTTTGAAGAAAAAAATGGTGCTAACCTTTCATTCTAGAAAGATATATTAATTGTAACGGGTACCTTGACATAGGCAACATTATTTAGTTTTGATTTTGGAGCAACACTTATAGGAAAATGCATTTAAATCACTTTCTTATGGGTAACATATTACTTGATAATAAAAATAAGCAACAATAGTGGCTTATGGTGGAAAAAATTGTAATTTTCTACACTTTGACACATTGACTACCAGGTACTGTAAAAAATAAAAATTCTTTTTTTTTCCACAAATACAAATGATTAATGTAAAAATTAAGCTTGATATTCTTAAGATACTTAATTTTCGAAAACTTAAAAAATATAACAAGGGGTACCTATACATTTTTCTTCAACAGTGTTGTTACAGTCAGTGGTTGAAACTAATTAATTTTTTTGGTTTCGAAATTTAGAATGCTCTCCCCTGTGTATCTTTAGAGATAATCATTTCATTTCTTCTTCTTGTAATATCTACAAAATAATTTCGTTATTGTCCATAATATTGTGTATCAAACATGCACAACTGTATACATTTTTAGTATTTTAAACATCCTACACTATATGGTTATATAAGTCAACTTTTTGTGATAGCACGTGGTATTTAAATAATTTCCCTGCAAAAAGGTTATGTATCAATAAGTCCATAGCAACTGCAATGGAGGCTCTTTAAAACGACACTCTTTATCACGACATTCATTACAACAGCAAATTTATTAAAACAAATATATGTTTGGAACAAATTGACAAAATAACTTCAATTTTGAGTCATTACAACAGCAAATTCTTTACAATGACATAAAATTAAATAACAATTATGGTCGTTGTAAAGAGACTCCACTGTAATTGTTTTTTCGTTCTCATTTTAAAAAGAGTTTGCATGGGAAGAAATAGGTGAAGAAATCTAAAAATATATAAGGGAGACAAATTTTGCACACAATTCCAACTAGAGTTACCAAACTTTGCTGACCCGTGGAATACCTTTAAGCCATGTTAAATGAATTCCCTTGATCTCAGGCTTCAGCACGCTCCTAAATATTAAGCCGGAATATTGATTTAATTGTTGCACAGGGAAAAGCATAGCCGGTCGGCTTTCAGGTCTTTAAATAAAACTTGAATTTAGCGCCAAATTTTAAAGATTAAGCAAATTTATCAAACGCAAAAAGTAGTTTTATCTAATTAATTTTTTATACTGTAAATTATTCTAAAGTATTGTTTAAAATAAATACGCTGTTTGTTATGTGTTTTATAATTTATTATACAATTCATATTTGATGCTTGACTTTAGTGTTGCCAACAGTTTGGGATCCCTTGTGGTGTGTCAGGGACTATTGGACAGCTACAGTAAACATCAAATTTATTCAGAACTTGTGACTGATAAACAAGCAATTGATGCATGTCTTCAATTCTGTGGTGAGTATTTCTCAAAATAACTTAGGACGTATTCTTTATGTTTAATTAATTTGGGCTCAACATCACTTCCAAATTTGTTTACCGATTTTATGACAAAATACTAAAGGAGAAGAACTAAACCACAGGTCAGAAAGTAAAACGGTAACAGGTATGGTAAATCAAAACATTAAGGATAGCACAAAAAGAAGGATTGATCAATGCAATGGCGTTTCTGCCTGCTCTCATTTTAAACATTCGCATGGGTATCATTATCGTACTAAAGGGTAAAAAAAAATCCCTGCGCAAGGGATCACTAACTAAGGACGTGATGATATTTGTATGGGCTCTACCCGTCAACCTGCCTTAGCTTTCAAACTTCCCTACCACTATAACGTGTCAAGCGTAGGGGAGATATATTCTTTTCTTTGCTACGTGTTTTTTATATAACATATTTAACTTAATTTTTTTATTGTATACAATTTGAGTGTGTTTCAAAGATATGTTATCAAATTTTCCTTTTTTTAATTGAAATATATCCTAAAGAATCAAATAGGCACCATATTTATTACACTTGCTTATTTCATTGTGCTTACTTAATAGGACAAAAAAGAAAATCCTTTGATGTGCCGGTGTTCCAGTAACTGGATTTTAAATTGATTTATGCCTGTTTTTTTTAAACGTCACACATTTTCAATAAAAACTACTTTTTAATCACAAATTCCCATTACATTTGGAACATATATCAATGTTTCGGTTTAATGTTTTAATTTTATAAACAAGGATGCTACCGTTTATTTTAGATGATCATAGGATGATGGTAGAGCCAGCATGTGGAGCCAGTCTAGCAGCTATCTACAGTAATGTTATTGAAAAAGTTAAGAAAGAAAAAGAGCTAGGCAATGTACAATGCGCTCTTGTGATTGTATGTGGTGGAAGTGGTGTTTCTCTGGACAAATTACAGATGTGGAAGAAAGAATTTGACTTATAATGTGAAATTTAAGCCATTATATAAAATTTATAAAGCCATTTATCGCAAATATTTTACTTGGAGCAATTTGCCGTAATAATGTTTTAGTAATTTAATATTTAAAATCTTTTATATACTACAATATAACACATATCAAAGAATAAAACAATAAAATAATAAAAAGTTGATGAGTTGTCAGTGTGCCAGTCCAATCCGACATATGATAACATTGTTGAAGAAAATACAGGAAAGTATTTCCCGTTACAAGGGGTACACAAAGAAGAGCAACAGAATGAAGGATATTGACAAACAAAAGATGGATAGCTATGATCAAGCAAACTGAGGCGGACATATGACATCAAACCAAATATATGAGTTAGAGGACCTCGCTCATGACCCGAAAGCCAAGCTACGATTCAACCGTCATCAACGGACTCGGAGGGGAAAGTTAATTTAGAATGAAGTAGACTCTGATAATCAAAGCTACGAAGCCAATAAGGGGACAAAAATCCTGATGTTATTGAAGGACAAAAACCACACCACATTAATCACCGAGCATTCATATTCAGGATTATGTCTTTATTTTGGTCAAATATTAAATCATAACTATGTACTTCATTTTAAATTGGCTTTATGCCTAACATTAGGAAAGGAAATCAGCATATTAAAATAATATTGAATTGGTCAATAACAGCCCATGTCTATGAACAAATTGGGAAAGCATCTTGCAGTAGCAAATTGTCTAAAGACCAAGGTCTCGCTAAAAATGTGATCCTCCATTGAAGATATATAATTGATAGCTTGAACAACAGCGATTTTGAATGAAAAGGATACATTATGTATTTATGTAATTTTACATAAAGTCCAATATGACTTATTTTGAAAATTTATGACAAAAACAAAATCGACAAAAAAGTAAATCCGACAAACCAAGACGATAGGTTTGGACAAGAAGTCGAACAAGTCTTTTCCCAATCAGAAGCCCTGATAACCATACCAAACGGAGTTCGCCAACGTTTTTTTTCTAAGAAAAGGTGAAAAAACGACGATGGAGACGGGCGCGTATGAAGGTTCTGATAAGCAACAAAGTTCACATATTCGCTAAAGTATAATAGTATTGACCTTTAACCCTTTACCATTTAACATATTTTGACTAAGCGGTCTCGCCCTGAACAAATTTGAATGTCTTTTCCATTATGTTACTATACAGATACAGGAATTAAGGTATAGAGCTTATATTTTATTATCGGAAGAGTGTTTAAAATAGTAAATCGAAAAACCAAGACGATATTCTTGGCCGTAAGTCGATGGATATTGGCAAACAATAAGAAAACGTTGGACGCAGACAGAAAAATGAACCAAATATACATGTATTAACTAAAAATGGAAACATCACGAATTTCTATTAAAAACTTGAAGCGAAACTAAGTGCTCGCGACATGGTAAGCGTTTCCTGCTACACTTGTGCCACCCGCCGCGATGCCTCCGTGTCATTCCGGTGTAT
>JAUMGZ010165100.1:0-15739 GCA_032359645.1 Pododesmus macrochisma
TTTACTCCGGGTACTCCGGTTTCCTCCACCAGTAAAACTGGCACGTCTGTAAATGACCTTAGCTGTTGATCGGACAAAAAGCCCTTAATATGTACAAACAAACAAAGCAAAGTAGATTTTGTGCTCATATGTCACCTGACATGATATGTTGCACCATTACTTAGTTTCATGTGGCTTGTTGGAAACCTTTTAGGAAGTTTTTTGTTATGAAAATATTCAATTCTGCGGTGACAATGTTTGTGATCAAATAAAGTGTCAAAGAGAGAGAATTTCTTTGTAGATGACATAGCATTAGCAAACTGAGTACAGTGTAGATTCCGTTATTAACAGATGGTCGTACATTCTCCACAGACAGTCTAGACTTAGTTGTTTCTTACAAGGCCAGAATTGATGAACTGACATGAGTAAATATATTTGTGATATTATTAAGAAATATTTTATTGAAGAGGCCTCAATGATATTATGTGTTAAATGTAAAACTATGCAGCCCACTCAAAAAACTGTGTTAAACATGTCTTAAGATAACAAAAAAAACAAGCATTTTAATCATTTTTAAGAGAATTTTATTTCCATGTTAAAAAAATGTTATCTTCAGTTACACAAATAGTTATATATAAATGAAATTTCATTTATGTAACACTTGAGAAAAAAAAACTACAAAAGTGCCCAGCCCTGTGTGTAAATTACATTTGCATATTTCAGACAAATTTTGCAGCTTTGTAGTGTACTTAGCACTCAAAACGTTTTGAAGACACTTGAAAATGTATGACTTGATCTTGAGAAAGCTTGTGATTGATGTCATCTATGCATTAATGGTTTCTATAACTAAATGTAAACGATGTATCACAGTTTTTAGGGCGGAACTGATATTACTTGAAGAATATGGTACATTCACAGTTTGGAATGGATCTTATGTTTATTTTAGAGAGCAAGTAAAAATACTTAGTATGAACTATTTTGAAAAACAATCAAACCTGTCTTTAAAAGATCACCCAAGGGAACCAAGAAAAGTGGCCTTTATAGACAGGTCACCTTTAAATACAGGTTTAACTTAGTTGAAATATGAATAAAAGGGATCTAAAGACAGGTGGTTGTCATTAAGAGGTGGACTTTAAGGCAGGTTTCATGACTGTATGTAAGTTTATCATAGGCATAATTAGATAAATAATGGTTTTACATGAATGTTGATCAGCAAATTATCTAGGAGTCAGGAGTAAGATACCAATCTGACAATTGGTGCCTAATTATGAAGCTCAGTAACATAACACTAAATATATGTGTAATTATCATCAGTCTTTAAGTTAACCATCATTTGCAGTTTCCATGGAGATATGACTTTTGAAACAGTGCCAAACAACAGAGAGTTGAATATGTATTTTAATTTTTACGTTTAAGAAATTAAAATTTTGATTAATCTCTAAATAGTACATGTTTGTACCATGTTCGACTAAATAAGTGCTTAAAAGTTAGAAAAAAGTAGAGGGACTCTTATTAGAACCATATTACGAGTCCAAACACTGTCAATAAATGTACTGCAATGCTCTCAGGTAATGAATCTTAGCTATTACACAGGACCTTAGAAGCTTTAAAGAGAGGGGGTACTTATAGGAACATCGGCACTTATTAGGTCGTATAGGGTTCATGTTGTATTGTTTTTTAACCTCAGTTCTTAACACATGTATTATATCAATGTACTGACCTCAACATTGTTTATATCACCAGAACAACGGGAGTTAAAGATAAAGAAGAAGCAACAGCAGCAGCAACTCAAGCAGGAAGACCAACTTTTTAATGCTACTAAAAAATGGACCAATGAAATCCTTCCTAACTGGGACACCTCGTAAGTTTCTGTTTATATGTATATTGATTGAAAATAAAGAAAATTGAATCATTCCTTACTTGGATTCAAGTATTGTATAGTAAAATGGTAAAAAAAGTTAACCTATGAAATCCTTCTTTAATGCAATTCTTCAAAAGTTTCTGTACAGTGTAGTGTTGGTAAAATGAACCAATGAAATCCTTCCTTACTTGGCCTTTTCCAAATGTTCTGTTGATGTAGTGTTGGTAGAAATGAACCAATGAAATCCTTCCTTACTTGGCCTTTTCCAAATGTTCTGTTGATGTAGTGTTGGTAAAATTAAACAATGAAATCCTTCCTTACTTGGCCTTTTCCAAATGTTCTGTTGATGTAGTGTTGGTAAAATGAAACAATGAAATCCTTCCTTACTTGGCCTTTTCCAAATGTTCTGTTGATGTAGTGTTGGTAGAAATGAACCAATGAAATATTTCCTTACTTGGACCTCTCATGTTTCTGTATAGTGCAGTTATGATATTATTAATGATAATGCACTCACATATGTTACAATAGCTGCACATTAAAGTGTAACTATGAAACATTTATATATTTTATACTGGTAGGTAAACTTATAATGTATACTCTTTAATGATGGACTATGGAGTTAAGGTTTTTGTCATCTGTCTTGCACACAGAAAGTCAGGTTCAGTCTCCTACACTAGTGCTGGTGCTACAACCCAAAGTGTTAAAATGGAAAAACTTATGAAAAGTCTGGTTTTAAACATTTAAAGGGGAGAAGAAAGTCTGGATGACTCAGTGTTAAAGTAAAGAGGCCCAATTGGGTATGGTTAAATGTGTCTGTATTGGGATGGTAGTGTTAAAGTACGTAATGGGACCCAATTTGGTATAAGTTTAGTGTGTCTGTATTGGGATGGCTCAGTGCAATAACACTATGGAAGTCAGTTCAGTCTTGGCTTGTCACAAACAGACACTATATCAATGTTATTTGAAACCTGTTAAAAAGTGGTTATACCCCAGTAAACAAACAAAATGTATGTTCTTAATAAATGACAAAATATCAATGACATTGGAATATATTATGGTTGGTAGGTTTAATCCAGATCTGCTTATTATTCCTTATATTAAATCAGTCTTAATATTTGATGGGTGGTGGGGCCTATGAACAAGTGCTTCCCACCCCTCCCGTACAGTTATTTCTGGAACAGCCCTTATAACAATATGGTTCTGTGTTTATCATTAGAGCTATCACATGTACATAAGCTCACCATTTGTATGCATACATACATCAGTCATGAATAATTTTGTATTTTCAGAAAAAAAATTAAAAAGACAAAAGAGTTGTGGTGGTACGGCATCCCTCCAAGTCTAAGAGGCCGTGTCTGGAAGTTAGCCATTGGCAATGACCTTAATATAACCCCAGGTTTGTATTCAACTCCCCATTTATGACATCAGGGGTGGAAATTAGCCGTTACTACAGTTACTCTTTAGATTAAATAAACTCTAGACAATTTGTCAAGGATAGGATATTTACATCAAGTATAAGGAGAGGCAATGGCCAAGTCTGAACTGTACATGTATTGTTTTTTAGGCTGTGTTATGTCAATACAAGAAATCATTTAAGAAGTTGATACATTTGATTTATTACCTGCTATATTCTTAATGTACACGTATGCAAAAGAAGTCTTGTCATTTGGATTCATTTTTGTTAGAAAATTGCTTTTGGAATTGAACACATGGTCAAACAAACAAAATTGGAAAAATAATTTAATTTTTTTCCATTTCATTACCATAGCTAGAAACATCAATTCAGTAATGTCAGTTGTGATATTAATTCCTATGTAGTGTACACAAGTTAGCTGTATGTTTGCTCAATGGAAGAAGGTTATAAAGGTTCAAGAAACCAATGTCCAGTACAGAAAAATACCTCTTGTTGCCATGACGATATTGTATCAGCTTCCAATAACCTAAAATGCTGTCATTTTCTATTATTACTGAAAGGCAACAGAATACAACTGTTGTCATTGGTTACATTCTAAATGACAAAGAATAGTCTCTGTAAACATAATGTTTGTGTATGTCATGGCTTCTATATGTAACATGATCGGTAGACATGTTATTTTGTAGGGTCACGTAGAGTTTGTGCATGCAACAATGTATTTATATTGATATAGAATCAGTGGTATTAGATGGACTTAATTATGGTGTTTATTGATAAGAGACTTATTGTGAGAGCATCTATATGACCCTTAAGATGACATAATGGTGAAATGTTAATAGAACAGAGACTTATCTTTAAAGCATTTATATGACCCTGAAGATTACATAATGGTGAAATGTTAATAGAACAGAGATGTATCTTTAAAGCATTTATATGACCCTGAAGATTACATAATGGTGAAATGTTAATAGAACAGAGACGTATCTTTAAAGCATTTATATGACCCTGAATATGAATTAATGGTGAAATGTATGAATGTTTTAAGTCTGTGAATTTCGATTTGTTCTGGGTAGAATAAATATTACTTTTGTAAAAGTCTTTTTTAAGCTGCGAATAGCCGTACATTGTTGTTACCAATCTGGTTTGAATGCATCTGTGTAACTTTGTAGAAGAATAAATGATAACTGTTCTAAGTCTTCAGATTTCTATTGTTATAATAGTTTCTAAATTCTGTGGAGTCTCTTTACAATACTCATACAATTTCTGTCTGTCCATCCAGAATTCGTCCATCGTCATTAACTTTTCACATTTTCGACTTCTTCTCCTAAATCACTGGACATCAATTTCATCCAAACTTGGTAGGAAGTATCCTTAGTGGAAGGGGATTCAGATTTGTTCAACTAAAGGGGCTCGGCCTCCAGGGGTAGTCACTAAAAGGGCAAAAAGGGGGGAAATTTGGCAAAACTTTAAAAATCTTCTAATAAACTAAAAGACCTAGAGTTTAATGTTTTAGTGTGTAATAACTTTTAGGGCATGGAGAACCTAGTTTGCTCAAGGCATGGCCCTGGGTTCCAAAAACGTTATGCATTTCGGGGCGAAAGTTAAACACTATATAAATATAGCAAATATGTTAACTTTTCACATTTTCGACTTTTTGTCCAACACTACTTGACAAATTCCATAAAAACTTGGTAGATGTCATCCTTAGTGGAAGGGTATAGATTTGTTCAAATGATAGGGCTCAGCACCAAGGGAGGGTCACATGGATGCAGGCCCAAATGGGGAAATTGTGACAATTTAAAAAATCTTATGAACTAGAAGACCTAGCGCTTAATGTTTCGGTTAATAGTAATTTTAGGGCATTGAGAACCAACTTTGTTCAAGGCATCACCCTAGAGACAAAAGTATTCAAATGCCAACAATTTACTTTTAGGCCTATTTAACCCAGATGGACATTAAGGCCCAATGGGCCTCTTGTTTCTTGTTATTTATACATGTGGTCCTTTATTAATAATATTTTGATGGCTTCAAATTGAATTATTTTAATGAGGAAATAGTGATGTCACTGATATCAAATTTGTTCTACTTAGGGCCATTCTCCCCATGAAAAATTTGAGTTTTTACACCCAATGTCTCGCATTCTAGAGCGTTCTGTATGCAAAGTATGACCTTCAGGAATATTATTATTCATTTACGCATGTGTGTGTATGTGTTGGCGTCCTTGAACTTCAAAACAAATTTATTTAAGATGATAAGTTTGCGTACTTAACAAGGTAAAAAAGGGCCATTTAAATTAGCTCCTTTATTGAAAAGCAACATAATTTTCCTCCAAAGAAAATGTTTAACTTAATATCATGTGTAAAAGATTCATCCACACAAACAATGAGACCAAAAGAATGGTATAGAAATAATGATAGGACTCCAAAGGTTTCTTTAAACAAGTATTAAAATTACAGAAGTACAGAACTATTTTGTGTTGAATTGTTTCTATACAAAGAATTCATTTCTGTTGTGTGAGATTTATGCATTTCAAAGGTTTAATCAAAGAATAATATTTTATTTCTCTTTTGTATTGAAAGGTTTCTGTATATATATATATATATTTATATATTCTATATAAGTATATATAATTCTTAAAAATCTCTTTTCAGAATTGTATGAGATTTGTGGGAGTCGAGCAGAAGACAGAATAAAACTTGCATTCTGTGAATCCAATGGTGAAACATATGGCACATCTGAAAGTAAGTCAAAACAAGTAGACATAAAGTCATGATCACCATCATAAAAATAGAAGTAAAGTGTTTATATAGGAAATCTTGTAATATAGGTACACATTGATATCCTTTCATTCTAAATGAAATAAACAGCATTATTTCCTGGATGTGTAACACCCACGATGTTAAGATAAGGTAATCTTCTCGCTCCCTGCTAAGCACTTAGCACTTTTGGTATGGGAAGGAGTGGTTGGCTCGGAGTCAGGATAATGTGTCTGAGTGACATATCTTGTCAATGTGTCTGCAGTGTGATATTTCAGTGAGACAGCACTATAAAGTTGACATCAGTATGCACTGTCACATCAGTGTACACAGTTTTAAGCAGACACTTTGACCTATACATTAGTTGAAAGGGTTGTTAAACCCCAATAAAACAAACAAATTAAACAACAATGCAAGAACTTTGGCAGTGACCAAGTGATGTCATCAGTATGCTGTGGTCTATGGGTATTATACTATAATTGCCTGCTTAGCAGCTGAAAGGTCCTGGCTAAATCCCAGCAGTTAACACATGCATTAAAGTAATTGTACTCATCATCTCATGTAGCTTCTTTGTCTGATGATGAATACTACACACAGGAAATTATAGCATCTTAAGTTTTAAATAGCAGGAAATTATAGCATCTTAAGTTTTAAATAACAGGAAATTATAGCATCTTAAGTTTTAAATAACAGGAAATTATAGCATCTTAAGTTTTAAATAAACCTTGTAATTAGGGAAGTGCAACATGTCATTATGGTACCGGTACATTATTTTGTACGTGTTGATTATGTCACTCTCTGTATAAGATGAAGAAATAATAACTTTACCTGACTTTCAAGTCTGGACAGATTCAGTGGTGTAGTTGTTAAAGCAACAAGGTTGTTATAAACCTGAAAATGTGTAGTAAAATATTAAAATGCCTTTAATACCTATACAGAATAGTAGTGTAAACTGCCTCATTTGGGCAGGTCTGTGCAATAAATATACTAAGTTGAAGCAATTTAATAAGCAAGGTTTACGAATTTATACTGCCAGATGTTAAAAGTGAAAATTGTGTGTGATAAATAGGGAGACTCCCTCCTTAATATGGAGAGTTGGCAACTATGTATATAACTGTAATTTGATATGGTGAGGTTGATGGGAGCTACATTAAGTACTGTGGTAAATAGATTTGTTGTTTGTTGTAGCTTCCTCGGAGCCTCCGTCCAGTAAAGAATCGAGCGTGGAACTGATCAAACTTGACGTGTCTCGTACATTCCCTCAGCTGTGTATATTTCAGAAAGTAAGTCTTACCTGAATAGATTTCAGTAATTTCATATATAGTTTGAAAATTATTCCATTCTTCAATAATGGAACTATTTCTATGAAAGACTAAAAATGGGTGTAAGTCTGGCTTAAGTCATTTTCCCTACATGAAAGTAAATAACGTGTGCCAGTCTCAGTAACTCCAGTCTTGGGGAAAATAAATTTGGTCCTGGTATGCAAAATTTCAGATTACAGCCTCTAGAATAATTTGTACAAACTGCTATGCTATAAAGTACATTATTATTAAATTTTTGTCTTTTTTTAATGAATATAAATTTTTCTGTTTCATAAAATTCTCATAGATTGAGAAGAAGTTAAAAAAGAAATTATGAAAGAGGTATATTTTTATTGTATACAAGAGTTATTCCCCTTGATATTTAAATGTAGTGTGTCAAATACTTAAAATGAACATCAGACACAAATCAAAGAATGCAGAAGAGGTCTCAAAATGGAAAGAATGTAATAATTAAATCAAGAGAGTATTTTTAGCAAGGTTTGATGCTGTTTTAAAATATTTTTGAAAAATGGTGGAAATATTAATTGGAAATAATGATTACTAATAAACCAAGAACGTGTTTAGAAAAAAGTTTTTGAACATCATAAAAATGTTTGAATTAATTGTGTATTTGCAGGGTGGTCCATATCATGATTTACTGCATAGTCTTCTTGGTGCTTATGTCTGTTACAGGCCAGATGTTGGCTATGTAAGTATCTACTTCAATTATCAGTATTTGCTGTTATGTGTATTTTGATTTTAAACAAATTCATGTATAGCTAATTAAATTCATGTCTCCAGTATTGAGGTTTTTCTCTGCTAACATGTCATCAGACAAATCACTGCTATTTTATGTCATTGAAATACTGCGCTGGCAATATAATTACAAATGCATTGAAATGTGGATTACAGATTGCCTTGCAAGTGAAAAACAACCATACTTTTTTAATTTGCTTACAACATTAACTGTAAATCGATTTAATTTTGAAGGGTTAAAACTTCACATTTTAATGAGTGCAACATATTCATTAGGTTTATTTAATTGTACTTTACCTCAGTTTCAACACCTGTCTATGTCACGCCAGGACGGCTCCACGTTTTGAATTCACTTTATGTATTTTACACATGATCAGTGGTAAACTGATTGACTACTGCCTGCTGTACTGATGTAAACTAAAAAATATTTTGCTGCTGTTTTGAATATGAGCTTTATTTAGAAATAGCAAATATAGCAAATGATAAACATCAGCAAAAAGTTCTTCACAATAATGTTTATATGGACTACTTAATTATTTAGACGAATACATGTATTTGTTTTTATCAGGTACAAGGAATGTCTTTCATTGCTGCAGTTTTGTTGTTAAATATGGATGTAGCAGATGCCTTTGTTTGCTTTGCCAATCTCCTAAATCGTCCGTGTCAAGTGGCCTTCTTCAGAATTGACGAAGAAATGGTTTGTATCGTATAGAATTCTTACTTCAATATATTTTGTGGTATTGCTCAAAATTAAACACAATGAAGCAAAACTCCCTGGTGTCCAAAATAGGTTTCGCATTTTTGGGTTAAAGATTAACACAATAGTAAATATAAAAACTTTTCTCATTTTGTGTTACTGCAACATTTCAATGCATACAATTAAACCAGAAGTATGATCCCAGTTTTGTGTGTGTAGTGGTTGATCTTAATGCTGAGTCATAGATTAAGGATGGGTCCTCATGTTTGCTTTGAAACTACCGTAAGTATTTAAAATTGACTTTTTGGGCTGATGATCAACATTTAAGGGATAATAAGTGATTAAGTATCCATTGTGACAGTAATGTTACTAAAAGATTTACAATGTCTTTGCCAAGGATTTACGTTTTCACATATTTCTTTACAGATGAAGTTATATTTTCAAAGCTATGAAGATTTTTTCTCAGAGAACATGCCATCTCTATTTACCCATTTTAGGAAGAACTCAATATCCCCAGATCTCTACATTATTGATTGGTAAGTAAAACAATTAGCTCCCAATTAGTTGGTATGTGTGGAAGGTCACATGTCACATCTAAGAGGTTAAAATTGGGTAACTCACTCCCTGCTGAGAATAAAGTATAGGAGAAGGACTGGTTGGCTCAGTGTCAGGATAATTTGATTGAGTGAAGTATTATCGCACTGTGTCTGTGGCATGATATTTCAGCGAGACACAGCACTGTAGTTGCCATAAGTGTGCACAGTCACTAGCAGATGCTGTCTTGATATTACCTGAACATACGCTAAGAGGGACGTTAAACCACAATTAAATAAAGAATTTGTAGGTATGATACCATAGCAATCAGTTGATAAGTATGGTATCAAACCAAACAGTTGATAAGTTAGATATCATTAACTAGCATTTTTAAATGTGATAAGATAAACCAATTATTTGATTGTTGAATGAGGTATAAACATTGGACAATGTAGTAATAGATCTTCATATAAAAAATAATTTTTGTGATTTTCACATTACTTAATAAGTCTTTTGATTGTTAAATAAGATATAAGCAGAAAGATGCTATAACATAAGACCTCAATATAATGATTACATTTTTGTTTCAGGATTTTCACGTTATTTAGTAAGTCATTGCCTCTAGATGTGGCTTGTCGGGTGTGGGATGTATTCTGTCGAGATGGAGAAGAGTTTCTCTTTAGAACAGCTTTAGGTAAGTCCACAGCTCTACAACAGTTGTGATAAAAGTATTTTTCGAAATTAACCAAATTAAGTGGTTAGAATACCTCAGATTAATAAATACTTGAACTGACCATACAGAAGGGCCTCTTTGCATGCAGGTACATGTATTTTTATCTGCAATGTCTATACTGTTATCACTCCATTTTCAATTTTGTCATTTTTGTGGCAAACTCACTTGAGAAATCTGTCGTTGAAAAATATTCTGAAGACCAAATAGCTCAGGAATTATTTATATATTATAAACTAGTTACTTAAATTTCTAGTTTATAATCTGACTATGTGTGGACAAGGAATATGGTTCCTTATTTACAGATTTATGGCCCTTTGTATATTTTCTTTGTCTAGGTCTTTTAAATACCTACAATTTTCGACCTAGGGTTGTAATACATTATGGATATATACATCTTGGCATGGCTATCTGATTATTAGTATGATGTTTATTTCCTCTTTACTACAGGAATCCTGAAGAGTTTTGAGACGTTACTGTTACAGATGGACTTCATGCATTGTGTACAGTTCTTGACTAAGTTACCAGACAATCTGTCGTCCGAGACGCTATTTAAGTATATAGATTGTATTCATATGAACATAGACAAAAAAAGCTTTGTACAGATTCTGTCCAGTAACAAGGACAACAAAGAACAAACGTGAGACTTCTATGAAAATCCTAATTTCACAATTAGCAGTTGTAATTAGTGCATATATATTTATTCTTGTAAAGAATAGCCCTGGAGGATATAAGATTCAAGATTTAAAAAGCAGTAGAGGATTCAGGATATGGTTTCTAGAATGCAAGATTCAAATTTATTTAACATTAAGATTCAAGATCAAGTTTTAAAAGTTGTGGATGATTCAAGGCTCAGATTCTAAAAACCTGTTGAAGATTCAAGATTCAAATTTTAAATATGCAGGGAGGGAACAAGATTCAAATTGCCATAAATTATTCAAGATCCATATTATAAATGAATGTTGAAGATGCAAGATTCAGATTTCAAAATTATTGATACAATATTTTGTGCCAGAAGAGGAATATGAAGATTAAAACGAAGCTCTTGTGAACAAACAGCAAAGTTAACATCAGATAAACAAAACCTGCAATAAATAAAGAAAAGAAAATGCTGCAAACAGTTAACTGTAACAGCAAACTGAATCTGGAGTGCCATGGACTGACCACCCCTGGATTTTGACAGTAGACGGTGCAATCAATTCTCTTGGAAGAGTCTAAATGTGACTTTAGGGGTCATTGGGTTAGCTCTTTGTTCTGGTTTACGTACATTGTAGATATCCACTGTATAGAGAGAACGGTGATGACTCCATTTTAGATTATTATCGGTTGATTTAAGTTCTTTTGGATTGTTTAATTATCTCAGAAATAGTAAAAATAATATGATAAATAAATTAAAGATAAAACAGGGTAAATTTATGGATTAACAGTTTGACAAAACATGAAATAAGTTGTGGAATTGTTCAACCTACAATATCCATTATGGTCATTTTCAACAACATATGAAGCAAAGTCCAATTTTGTCCTGCTTCAGAATTTTTTTTCAGTCAAAAGTAACTTCTTGTTAGAACTTTGGCTATAGTATGTGGTTAAAAAGTAAATAAAACTTGTATGATTATACTATGATGTAAACATAAAGTATTTTCTGTAATTATAAATCAAAAAGGCAGTCAGAATCGAGAGAGATGTGTATGGAAAGTCATTAAATAACTAATGTAGGCTTGGGCATTACAATAATTGTTACTGTGATCTTAGCATTCACTATGAGCAGAAAGGTATGGTAAATCCAATGCAATATGTGTAAGAGGTCAAATAGAATCCTACCTCTGGCTTTAAACTTTGACCTGGCATACAGGCATTAAAATGAATCCTACATTGTATAACATTGTTGTAAAAAGTATTTATGTTGCAATGTACGATATTTATAGAATTCATTTAAAGAGGAAACCTATTTTGTTGTGATATTTTGTGTATTATGTTGTTAAATACTCAATGCAATTACTGAGAACATACATTCTTTAATTTTTATATATAATTTTTGACTCGGAGTCAAGTAAGACTTTCATGGGTTTAGTTATTTCTGTGAGAGAACTTCTCACTTATATTTTTACCATTTTTGTGTGTAGTATGAGTTTGTGTATTTTTTATCTGAACTTCAAGTGAGATTATGTTGGCAAGCAAGCAGTAACACATTCTAACCCTTAGTATTACATTAAATTGTAGACATGTTGTGTTTCTTTGTCCCTTAAAGGGATTCTAGGAACAACATCTTTAGATCTTTATGACCAACATTTCCTAGAATATGAGTATTAAATAACTCTTCTTGCAATGATACAAGTTACAACAGCATTTTATGACAAGATAGGTAGGACTTTGAAAATTGTACACTTTACAGGGTCTATAAATTAGCTGTATCAGTTTTGTTTATTGTTAGGTGAAATGCACTGGCATTTTTTGCAGAAGGGGAGACTACTCTAACTGTCATGTGTTTTGCTGTTGCTTGTTACTAAGAGTTACATGTATTATGTACTAACCAATGCAATGCCATTGTGGACAATTGTATAAATTATGTAAAGATGAAATGCTCAGAACATTTGAAATTGTTCAGATAATACTAATCATGTAGTGCTATTTTGATAACATAAAGAAAATATAATTAAAATTGACACAAACTTAAACTCTAAATAATTCAACCCTAGAAGAATCTTTTTATCCCTTCAAGGTATAGTTGTAGTAAGAGATATTGTATGACAGATCAACAACTTGTACATATTGTGGGCAGATATTTTTGTGTAATATTTGTCCAGTCTTAGTTAAAGTTACCTCCCTTTAATCACAAAACATCTGTTTCTATATTCAGTAGTATCTTTGGCAGATATTGTTATGTAATATTTGTCCAGTCTTGGTAAAAATTACCTCCCTTTTTTCACAAAACATCTGTTTCTAGATTCTGTGTAAAACTTGCTAATCAGGAACAAGACAATTTGTCGTTATAGATATTATCAGGCTAACCTGATTTCTCAAAGGAATGCTCAAAGATGAATGTACTCAATTTGAAGATCCATTTCACTCGCCACTGTCAATACCATCCATCTTTATTATTAAATGTCAAAACTCACATAGGTATTTGTTGATGTATGTAAGAACAAAATTTGTATTAGAACAATTTGTTGTTTCTTTGAATACTCAAATATGCTTCAAAATAGTTATCCAGTGATCATCCTGTAATAGCTTTTTTAAAAACATTAAAGTGAATTGCCTTAATTGGGTTTTTGTCTGTACAAATTGAGAATGTAATTATATTTTGAATGACATTTCTTGTATATTTTTATATATATAAGAATCGTGTAGCACAACCCTTCACATATTGATGCCATGAAGACATATGAATGTTTCATATTAATATCCTATCATCTTTATCTATGAATCATTGTGTATTGTCACAGCAATGCCTTCAGTTTATTTAATATTACATTATAAAGTAAACGGCGATAAGCTGCAATGAATCATCCATATGCAGCTGTCGTTGACATTTAGCTAAAGATGAGTAGTTCCTTGTTACATCTCAATATTTTAGATACTTTCTTAAAAAGATAAACATTCTCACTTCATATGTACTGTAAGGGGGCATTTGACTGATTCACTATTCTTATATCACAAGCAAGACTATGCACTTTTAATCAGTAAAACAATTCTTATATCATAGATAGAACAACTCTGCATATCACATTACAGGGGGACAACTCTGCATATCATGTCACAAGGGAGACAACTTTTGTCATATTCACATTATATTACATGAAAAACAACTCCACATATCAAATTAAAGGGGGACAACTTCTGTCTTGGATCCAAAGGGAGACAATTCATTTAACAAGCATATTGGGAAAACGACTCTTATTTCACAATCAGTTAAAATACTCTTTTATAGGTATATTTGCTTATGATACCATTGTTGTTTGTTGTCTACAGTCTAGTATTACCATAGATGTACATTGTGTCTGTTATGTTATAAAGTTATTGGGACCACACATATGCCATCTTTGCTAGCCAATATATACAACCCACTTCTTTCAGTTCAATTTGTTTATCATATTGAGAATTGTAGCAAAACTTGGCTCTGGAAGATGCAAGTATGCATGAATCATTTCAAAGGAGTTTTATATTTTCAGTATAACTGTATGTAATAATGTAACAACCAAGTACAGGGTTTTTCCTACATAAAGCTCATTTTTTCATTTACTTATAATCATGAACAACACAACTTTTGTCGTCTGTATTAAGTTGTATGCCATGCTTATATGCTGGCTAACATAAAATGTGTGTTAGTTTAAACAAACTCCACACAAGGTTATTTTGTATCCAATACTAGCTACGTGGTAGTGTTATTTAATATACATGACTCTTGACCAACATGAATTGTCATATATACTTTCACTGGTTACAAGGCAATTTGATTGTTTGAGTGAGTTATCATGGCAATGACATTGGTTACCAGACTATGTGATTGTTACAATGGCAATGACATCTGTTACCAGGCAATGTGTTTGTTACCTTGGCAATGACATTGGTTACCAGACAATGTGATTGTTTGCATGAATTACCATGGCAATGACATTGTTTACTAGCAATGCGATTGTTACCATGGCAATGACATTGGTTACCTAGGCAATGACATTGGTTACCAGACAATGTGATTGTTTGAGTGAGTGACCATTGCAATGACATTGGTTACCAAGCAATGTGATTGTTTGAGTGAGTAACCATGGCAATGACATAGGTTAAAAGGCAATACGATTGAGTGAGTAACCATGGCAATGACATTGGTTACCAAGCAATGTGATTGTTTGAGTGAGTAACCATGGCAATGACATTGGTTACCAAGCAATGCCATTGTTTGAGTGAGTTACCATGGCGATTAAATATATGCACCACATTGGTTACCAAGAAATATATTTTGTCATTTTATTTTTAGACAGAGTGTATTTTCACAGACGCTATGTTATAAGTTTCTTGTAGCGAGTAATAAACAGAGATGGCCAGTTTGAATCTGTGATACAATTTTCTCCACGATTATAAACCATTATGATCTGTTATGGTGATGTATTTTTGTTATGGTAATACGATGTATAGTTAATCATCAGTGATCAATATCAAAACTACATAATAGTTATTAAAGCACGCAACATAAATGCACATGCATACAATTATTTAATATGATAACTTATCATTGCTTTGACCATCTGAAAATTTGTTAATTTTAAAAACAGGATTACAGTATACAGTGATAGACTTCTTATTGAAGTGTAACAGTTGGCTTTATTATTTGTTCATGGATTAGATAGACTTCAGTCAATGAAATTGATGAGATAACAATGTCCTATTAACTGCTATAGATATTTCTTTATTAACATTATAGACCTGTATATTATTGTGAATAATTATTTATTGGTCATGTTGCAATATTTTCCTTGATAAGTAATCAGAAACAAGTCTGTTGTTGTATATGAACTTCACCTTGGAGTAATCAGAAGTAAGTCTGTTGTTGTATATGAACTTCACCTTGGAGTTTTCCACTCTGAATCCAAAGTTTCACAAGCATGATTTGATCTTAAAGCGTCAATAGTTGGGGCTGTCGTGGCCTAGTGGTTACAGTCGCCGACTTGTAATCATAAGCCTTTCACCTCCTAGTTCGATCCCCGTCCGGGGCGTGC